>JAQNCA010000024.1:7921554-7932984 GCA_029783725.1 Acanthurus tractus
TTTTAGTCTGTCGTGTGTGTGTGTGTGTGTGTGTGTGTGTGTGCGCGCGCGTGTGTGTGTGTTGTTTCAAGTGTGTGTCTTTAACATAGACAGTATGCCTGTTCCCCTGTGTCCCAGCATTCAACTGTTCCTCATGGACTTTTTCAAGTGAGTCTATGTGGAAAGTCTATTTTCATGTTTACTGTTCATGTCGTGTGTTTGTGAATGAGTGCTGGTATCTGTGTGTTGTCAGTTCCCGTACTGCCCTACCCTCAGAGGGGCCCTGTAATTATATCTAGACCCCCTCGTTTACAGCAGAGGACTGCAGGAAACCGTTCATGGCTGTTGAGGCCCAAAACAGCCACTAAGATCACTGTCACTGCATTCAATTTAAAGCCATATCCAGATGTAGTGAAGATTGAAAGTCAGAGTTGCTTCTGAACTGTTGCCCCACCCAAGTGTGAAATCTTAACATTTTAAATCTCACTGTAGGCAAAAGAAATGGTACAACAATTTCAGGACCTTTTAATAGTCAAGATAAATTTCAGTCCGTCTTGCACTAGTGCTGGATAGGTAGAAGGCAGTTGCAGACTTGTATGCCTCTATTGTCCAACCTGTAATACCAGATCAGCAGCGGCATTTCATGGGAAAGTTATTCATATTATTTTGGTGTCTCCCACTTAAACTCACACACACATGCGTACACACATGCACACATACATACACACATACTGCCAGCTATGAAGACTTGTCTTGGCAGGATTTAAGGAAAGAGCATGCCTTGTAATTTTAATCCCAGATTGCAGCATTTTTTATTGCTATTTTATGATTCCTTATACATCTGCCTTCTTCCCTTCTTTCTTTCCCCGGCAGTTTCTCCAATCTCTGGGTTTAAACTTGATCTTATTTGTATCTCTTTGTTTCTCTCTCAGTTGTGCATGCATTGTGGTACTCTCACAGACCAATCTGTGCCTTTTAATAACATCAGCAATACCAAAGGCTGAGAACTACCACAGTTTTTTAAACTAACCTCTGACATATTATATTGTAACCGCTGCTTAAACCATCAGAGAAAGACATTATGGTACACACAGCTGGTTGGAAGCCAAAATGATACAGCTGTTCTTAAGATGGTTTACCTTTTTTTTTTTTACCACAGTCAGTTTAATGTCTAGTGTTGCCAGACAAACCAGATGTTGTTTGTCTGTTTTGTCAGTAAATAGTATGGTTGCAGCAGTTTAACAGTTTCACTGTACAAGATAGAATGAGCATTGAAGGTCATCATTTCATATACATTTGCTCATCTACGGTGTTAAATTCTATGTAATTATAATATTAAAAGTATGTGTCAAGTTTGCATCAAGTTTAATGTCTGGCAGAACAAAATATTTTGTTGAAATATTTTGTCATTCTTAAATTGTCATTGTAATCAAAAACAACGACAAAAAGGACACAAATACTGTTGTGGGAATGTGATGTTTTCTGAGACTGTTATGATACTGTAAAAATCTGAAACCATTGTAAGTAAAATGTATTTCCTCAGAAGACTGTGGGAGATAAACTGTTTTGTGTTGTATGAATTTACCAACATCTGTCAAGTGGTCCAGCATGCAAACTTAGAAAAATGCACTATTCATAACTTTGAGGAGTTACATAAACCTCTGCAAATATAAAACTTATATAAGCCTGGAAATTTATGGCTTTTTTTTTTTTTATTTAAGTAAGCAAATTTTTGCAGTTTAGGCAGAAAACAATAAATGTGTTGTTTCATTTTGACCTCTGTAGGCCTGGTGTCATTTGCCATTTGCCCTATAAGGGCTGAAAAACTTTTCTTTCATTTCTTTCCTGATAAGACTTTCGCTTGCTTACACTTTGCTCAGTTTAGTTATGAAATGATTTATCAGATTGATACATTTGTGGAGAATGCACTCTACCTTGTTATCAAGAACACTAAATGCAGAAACTTTCAAAGCTAGATAGAACACAGCTGCTAAACTGCACAAATATAACAAGCACAATTCATTAACTATGCCTAAAAAATTACAGGAAAGCAACTGCACCAGCAAAAAACTACAGTTAGCCTGATAAAGTTAGAACTGAAATGGTTTTCTCTGTGACTGTCCATTAACTAACTTCTGTCAAAATGCAAAACTGCTTTTAATCTCCTTCTCTCCTTTTTTCATACAAATTTACATACAACACACACCACAGCCACTACAAATTCTTTATGGCTTTCATATTCGGCTCTTAGACTAATGTGGATAATACGTCTGCAAATGCCAGTTGTTATGTCTGTGCATATCAGTCTGTTCATTGAAGTTTAAGACTGAGAGAGGAATGAAATATGACCAAAACTTAAGATATGGGTATTTAAGGAAGAGGAGTGGAAGAAGAGGCATTCTGCAATAAGTTCAGTCTTCAGCAGACAAATGAGAGAGATTTGTGAAGAGTAATTTGAACCTAAAAAAATAAATAAAACAAAACAAAAAACAAGAACAAAATACAGAAAAAAGCTGCATTTAAACACGCTGTTCTTTTAGGTTCAGTCTTGATGTGAACTTGAAAAAAAAAATTGGCTACTTTGCCATTTAAAAGTTGAATACCAAACCCAGATGACAGTTTGTTACCGATCAACATGAAGGGAAATATATGAGCTGGTATTGATTTTTATCTGTAAATTCGGTTGACTGGTTACTAATAATTTCATATTACCTGTTTGCAAAGGGAACTGTAAGCTGTGGGTTGAGCTTTAAGATTCATGTAATGGTACAGCACTTGTGTCAATAGTTGAAACTTCTTTCCCCCAAATCAGTCTAGGTGTTTTTCCACCCCCTTAGCCAGGGATAAGTGGAATTTTATTGTCCATGCCTATTATCTCACCTCATAGACGTTGAGTGGTGGTGAGAACTTTATACAAGTCTTGACTGCATTATACTGCGTTTGTGTGTGTATGTGTGTATGTATCTGTTGGTTGTTGGAAAGCAGAGTAGGGGGAGTTTACAAGTCTCTTGTGGCATTGAGTTTATGATGGTTCCAGTCAGGGAAGGGTTGGCAAGACTCTACACCAAAGAAAGAAATATGAGCTCTTTACAAAATGAGCCCTGTGTTCACAAACACACACATTCACACACATACACTCACACATACCTTGCATATCAATGTTTGATTAAGCTTGTGAATAATTAATGTGTCTTTATTATTTGTCCCTCTGGTGTCCTGCAGTCCTCTTTCTCTTTCTGTTTGGCCCCTCCCTCTTTCTCTCTCTGTCTCTCTCTCCCAATCTCCCAATCTCACTCTCTCTTTCTCTCTCATTAATCCTGTTTTATGTTTGTCTCTCCCTTAGGACGCTGCTGCTTCAGTGAAACTCTTGTGATTGGATGAAGAGAGAACAACTGATAACCAGTATGGACGTGCTCCATCCTGGAATTTTGCACAATTCTTAGTTCCCTGGTAAGAAGCAACAGTAAGAAGGTTTTTTTTTTTTAAGTTGGCATATCTTGACATAAAAATAGACTTTTGTAAACACTACAGCCTCTTAGAAATTTTTGCTTTTTCTGTCATATCTTGGGCCTGGTCCTGGTCGTTATTTAGAATTATTGCTATAATGGGATGCATTTCAAACATGGTTATGGTATGTTTTATTAGATTTAGATCTTTTTTTTCTCACAAAAAACAAACTGTCCTTTGCTGTCGTAATTTCTTTTTTAAACTGAGGCAACCAAAGCAAGATTTTTCTGGCATATCCAAATATAAGGATCACATAGACCAAACTGGGACCTTATTGTTGTTTCCGTTAACTAAAACACATTAAAAACACTTAACAAATGATATCATATCCAGGAAGGCAACACCTTTCTGTGTGTCGTTGTCCTTTTCCTGTCCGGTTCATTGTAAAATGGGGGGGGAGTGCTGGGTTTCCATTAACGGCAGATGGACACCACAAGAATAACTTTTGTCTTTTTCCCAGGCAGCTCTAAATACAGCTCTAAACATTGTCTTTTAGGCATTTAAAAAGTAAGCTGGAAATCCATCTTAGATTTTGATGGACAGGAGGGCGAACAGTGACTGATCAGCAGGTTCAGCTCTAGTGTGTAACACAGGGAACAAATCCTCACTAAATAAAAAGAGGTTCCCACTTATAAATTACCACTATTGCCACTACTACCTTCTTTGTGAATAATTCAAAATACCTCTTTAATAACTCTGATTTCTGTGGTGTTCTGAGTTCCTGCAATAACTGCACAGTGTTACGTTGTTTCCATAGATGCGAGCTGTTGTTAGGTTCCACGTGAATGAATGTGGTCTCTGAGGCCAACCCAAGAAGCGCTCGGGATTCTTTGCATTCTTCCTCTGATCATTCTTGTACTTTTTTTTCCCTCTTGATAGTGTTCATTTCTGCAGCTGAGTCTGCTGAACCCCAAACCGTGACGAGTGCAAGTTTATAACTGACCTCCTGTCAGGTACAACATACACACACACACACTCACTCGCAGGAAAAAATAAAACAAAAAACACATGTATGGGTCCAGTTGTAATGAAAACCTCCATACTGACACTTCTGCATGTTGTGTCTTCCCATCCTTGCTCTATGGTCGCTCAGATTTCTCAAAGTCTGGTATCCACAGTAACATGGAAAAAATTTTAATTCTTCTTTAATTCTATGTTTTTGTGATTGTCTACAAAAATCATGAAAAGGTCAAAACCAACCCTGCATTAGTCTTTCTCCTATTACATTCTAGCATTCCTACTATGTCTGTGGTTTTCCTAAAACATCTGGACATGGTAGTTTTTAGCAAACATTACTCAAATAAGTAAAAATATATGCGCCAGGTTCTAGTTTCAGCAGCAGATTTGTGTGCTAGCAAGTATTCACAGTACTAGAGCAGTCTTGGAAGTGATATAAAGACATATAACAGATAGTACAACTGCTTGACTCCTGTATTATTTTCAATCTCTTTCACAAACAGTGTCACTCGGTGGCATGCAGGAAAACAGTATTGTCTGCTGTTGGAGGCTATGACTACACATACTTCCAGTCATTGTTAGTTTTGGGCTTTTTTTGTGATGGATTGTTGTATTACTGTCAGAAGGCTTTAGCTGACCTCCTTTTGATTTAGCTTTGACATACTTACTTTTCTCTGATTTGCAAGGTGAACCAAAGAAAAACAGCCCCAGGTTGCATTATTCTTTATTTTCTATTGTAGCATTTGATTTAAAATGAAGTTTAAATATTAGTGATAAACACTGCATATTTTGCATATCTCGACAGTTTTTGTTTTTTTTTTCTTTTTTGATTGCACCCTTGTACATTATTTAATTAATGTCTTACCTCATTGGATGCCAGAGTACTTGCTTATTATGTTATATTTAACCTAATTTTTTACATGTTGAATGAGCTTGTTTTCTTACGATGTTTGTTGGTAAGAGAAGAAAGTTATTTGTTAATTGGAACCATAAAATTTCACAATCTCCTAATACACAGCACATGTCTTTTGCAATACAAGGAAAGCTATCTGTGCAAACAGCAATATTAAGTAAGCAGTAGGACAGTGTTTCTCTAAACTAACTCCTGCATATGTAAACTTCATCCATTCACCTCCTGCTCCCCCTTGTTTCCTCTTCCAGGTGACCTTTCTTGTGCCAAGATGATGTCAGTAGATGTGACCAATCACAATGGCCCTGCTGCCACGCCTCCAACCTCACTCAGCCTTCGCTCCTCACACAACCAGCTACTCAGCAGTGATGTCATAAAACAGGGCTCTGCCACCCCTCCCAAGTGTCGCAAAAAGTATGCTCTCACCAGTATCCAGGCTGCAATGGGCCTTGGAGAAGCAGTGCCATCTTCATCATCACCATCTTTATCCCCATCACAGTCTTCAACCCCCAGCAATCCCAAACTAGCCAAGAATGGAGTCAACCAGCTCCGTAAAGCTGGACAGGACCACAACAAAAACACTGACCCAATGGACCTGGAGTGTAATTTAGAAATTGCAGCGGATGATCTAAATGTAAATACAACTGAGGAGAATGACAGTCATACTCTCACCAATAATGACCGAGAAGATGATGTCATTAAGCCAGATGTTGAACTGCACTCAGATACTCAAAGTGATGCAGAGCCTGAGCAGAAAACTGAATCAAACATGGACTGTAACATTAATGCCACTGTGGAACTCAAATTAAATGGCAACCAGGCAGATCTAGGCTCTGACTTGAACATTGAGGCAGAGGAGAGTGATGACATCAGCATTTTATCTGAAAAGGAAATTATATCAAAGATAAAGATTGAGGAAGATGGAGATGAGGTGGTAGTGGAGGAGCAGATGGATGAGGAGAAGAAGCCTTTACTGATGATAAAAAGTGAGTCTCCAGTGAAAAACCACAAAGTTTCTTCAGGCCTGGAGCTTATCACTGACCTCCACTCCAACCTCAAGCTCTTCAAATCTGGTAAGGACTCGCTGGTGCCTCCTCCTCCCTCTCCACCCAGGCAAGCCAGCCCAGAGGACACGCCTCTGCTCTCTGTGGCCTCCTGCTCCTCCTCTTCCTCCTCCTCTCCAGAGACCAAGAAAGACCGAAGGACTGGCGCAAAGACAGACTGTGCTTTGAACCGCATCCAGAATCTGAACCCCAGTGATGAAGAGTTGAGTTGGACCACACTGTCCCAGGAGAGCAACTCTCCAGAGGAGACAGGTACACATGTTAGCACACACGCAAAACATGCTCCAGTTTTTGTAAAGTTATTAAAGTAAACCTTACAACCACTGTCATTTACAGATGTTTGGCATAGTTTTAATGTGTGAGTGTGTGTCTCAGTCAGTGTTTTTTTTCTACTTTGTGCTATGAAGTGGTTTTACCATACTCTCTGCAAATGACATGTTTCCATTTATGGTGACCGAGTGTGTCTGTATGCGTGTTCATATGAAGAACTCAGGCATTTCTGGAACAGAATAACAAACACTCCAGCCACCAGCAAATCTCCCAGAATCCATCTGGGACAGGAAGTGCCCTTGTAACCTTATGACTAGTTAGCATGGTAGATCAGCTGCATTCTGTAATAAACTGTGCGTGCGTGCGTGCATGTGTGCATGCATGCGTGTGTGTATGTGTGTTAGAACAAGGCTTTCAGGCCAATCATGAGTTAATCAAAATCTCTGGCTGCCATTCTCTCTTTTCCAATTCATCTCAAGCCCTTTGTAAGGAGCATGCATGCAGTAGGCCTATACCTATGTTTGTAGGGCTGCAAGTATAGATTCTTTTACCAACTGATTAAAAGAAATTCACTTAATTTATAAAATGTCAGACATTATATGTGTTATTAAATTACTGGACAGTCTAAAACCTGAATATACTACTACTATAAAGTTTATTGTCACATAAATAAAAGGTAGCAAGACTTGTGAAAACAAAAGGTTGCTGTATAGTAATTACAAATCTGTTCCATTCTATTTTTAATAACATAAGCTAATACTTGATTTCATGTCTTATTAACCACACCTAGTAACCTATTTATCAGACTCTGACAATGAATATCAGTAATCTTTAAAGCTACAGTGCTTACAGTAAGACAGGACTGAACCAGGCAAAAGTTAAGAAATTTCTTGAGGTCATCACCTCTTTAATGGATCTTCCCTTTCTTCAGCTTGCTTGTTGCCTACCTCTGGAGAGGGATGTTAAATCACTGTATTTCTTTTGTCAGCATTATGTAAAAATCTGGATGTTGAGTTTAATTGGGCCATTAAAACTCTTTGCTTTGTGATTTGTTGGAAGGCATATGAAACACATCCATCTCTTCCAGAGCAGCAGCCTCCAACATGTGCTCGGCTGTAAATCAACCTCTCAGTCTATGAGAGTCGCAAGGCTCTGAGCTATTGAGATCTGTTGCTTGTTTTTTTCCCCAAAATGCTTCTTGTGTTTCTGTGTTGCTGATGACTCACTGTCCCTTTTTTCACTTGGAGGCTTTGTGCACCTGTGTGTTTTATTTCTCCTCAAATAGCAGCAGCTTGACCTCATGACTATTTGCGGTTTAAAATGTTGTTAGTGTATAATTAATTTTCTATGCGTAGTTTTATCTTGATTTTCTCTTGCTGGCCTTTGCCTTAAATGTCATTTTAAATGACTAAATCTCACTTGGGATGGCCTAATTGTTTGTGTTTATCAACTGTTTGAAATAATTAGTCGATGAAGGGACAACATGAGGAGGTTAGTTGTGCTGTAGACTGTATTTAGGGCATATTGTCTACAGAGGGTTTTCATTTGTAGCCATCCATAATGCTTCACCCTGCTGTCTGCCCCTCTCCTATATATTTAACAAAGCTGTGCTGTTTTCTCAGGCATGTGTCAGATTCCTCTGTTGATGTTACAGGTTAAAGGGCAAATATGGCACTGCTTTCACATAGAGGAGCCAAAACACACATGGGCGCACACACACAAACACACAAAACATGCTGAGTTGAGGAAGGTCCTTTAAAGAGGTACTTCACATTCTCACACAACTTGCATTGTGACACTTGCCAGGAAACATGAGTTGAATGTGGATTAGAGCAGTAGAGCAACATGTGAAGTCTCGTGTTTTTTTGCCAATCAGATGTTCAGCTACTTTTTCTCTCTTTCTTACTTAATCCTTTAAATCTCAGTACATTAAAGTCATCATTTATAGTGTTTTACCTTCTATCAGCCCAACTACATGTCTCCCTCTCTTTCTGCTCCTCCTCCTCCTCCTTGCACCTCCACTGATATGATACTGAATGAAAGATGATCAAGGGGTTGCCAGGACAACCAAGAGAGGCTACAGGGAAGGTGGGAAGGTGTTGGAAAGTGATAAATAAAGACATTTGAAGAGGATGAGTGTGCCAGATTTTTAGTTTGTTTCCATGTGCCTCTGTGTATGTTTGTGTTAGGGCAGGAAAGGGAGGGCATGCTAATTTGAGCTGTTGACGTTGTTGATGCTCCAGATAGGGCAAAGAGAGACAACAACAGCGACCATTGCTCAGTTGCAGGGGAAAGACAACCTCCATCTCTCTGATCTCTTTCTGCTATTGCTTGCATTCCCATCTCATTCAGTCTTTTCTCCCCCTCTCCTCTGCCTCTCTTTTCTCGCGTCATGTTCTCTCTGCCTCTCTGCCTCAATGTGTCTTCATGTCCCTCTCTCCCTCCTCTCCTTTTCTCCTCACCCCCTCTCTTGCAGTATTCCCCCTTTATCCTCTCTCTCTTTCTCTTTCAATCTCTGTCTGGGGCTCTCTCTGTGGTTACAGCACTGGCTTTTGCTGTATAAGAGGCAGCTAGCTAACTATGATGCTGGGGAAAGACTACATGCTGGCCATTGTGATTGTCAATTATGAGGGTAGGTGTATCTGTCGGGTCGGCTGGAAACCACGCTGTGGGGTTTTTACTTTGAATGCTGTCTGAGAATATCTGTCAGTGTGTGTGTGTGCACATGCATGGATGCTTGTGCGTGTCCTTCAATACAGGGATAAAGTTTTTACTGTACTGGTTTTGTCCTCTAAATATCTGTCAGAGGGATCTGAGGTCTGTGAAAGCTGAATTTCTCGGTGTGCGCATCTTTCTTGTTATGGCAGTGTGTGTATGTGTGTATGGTGTCCATTGCCATAGACAACATGTCAGTGTGTATGTTTTGCTCCAGAATCTAATTGCTCTCCCCTCCCCCTCTGCTTAACTCTACTCTGGCATGGAGCTGCATGCTAACAGAGGCTATCATAGGCTAGGTGCTACGTAGTTCAGCTTTGGCAATTTCCCATGAGCTGCAGAGGTGCATGCTAGTCTGTAGCCTCTGTGTTAGCATGCTTAAGCTTGTTCTTCTAATTCCACATTTATAACAGTGCTTGCTGAGGGTGATGCTGCCAACTTTCAATCATGATATGCCACTTGAGCCCCCACCACCACTTCCTCTCTCTCTCACTCTTTTTCTCTCCCTCCCTCCTTCCCTCTCCCCTTCTCTCCCTCTCTCTCGCTTTCTCTGTTCGTGTGTGCACATGCTTTAATTTATATTCAGTAGTCTGTTCATCTCATACCATATTCTGTGAGTCACCATCTTTTTTATCGATCATAGCACAGGCACTCAGGTTCCCTCTATTGTAGTTTTATTGGCTCTGACCTAATTTTTTACTTGTAGAAAACCGCAACTCCCAGAAGGCACTTCGTCCCAGCTCCTTGCTCTAAAGCACAGTCTTAAGCCCTTAGGGATGTCTGCTTAAATCCAAGGAATGTGTGTGCATATTTTGCTAAGTTATATGTGTGTGTGTGTCAGTGTGTGTTTAAATTTCATCTCAATATGGACTGACCCAGACGTCATGATGACATATGGCCTGATGTTGTGGCAACAGGCCCATGGGCTATGTTTCATCAGCATGGTCAGCAGTTTAGGATCTGTTTGTGCTATCACATAAGCAGTCACACTACTGCACACAAACACACACAGAATCAGCTGACCAATCCCTCAGAGCTTATATCGCCTTCATGAATTGCAACACCACCTTATGCAGTTTCAGATCATCTTTACTACCTCTGCCACTACATCAACTTTATACACACAAAGATGCTATCAGTAGTTGTGTTTATGTGCGTGTGTGTGTGTGTGTGTGTGTGTGTGTGTGTGTGTGTGTATATATGTATGTATGTGTGTCTGTCTTCAAGGTAACTGCTATATTTCTTGTCCATTTATCACTGTCCAAGAAATTATAGTAATAGCCTTGTGCTGTATACACTGTTTTATCTGCTCTGTATACAGTTGCAGTTTTCTGTTACAGAAAGAAACTTAAAATTACATGAATCTATGAGAACTGTTTTTTGGTCTTCCTATAACAGTGTGTGCCAGAACATGGCAACACTTTGAGAGGTGCTTATTACATTTTTGAAGTGCAATTTTATAAGGTACCCATGAAAAGGGAGAGTATTATCTACAGTAGATGGCAATCAGCAGACCCAAGTCTGAAGCAGATGCAGATGGCTGTTTTACTGCTGTGCAGTGAACAAAAAGTATTTTAGCCACTGCTTACTTAAATTAATCAACTTCAGTTAAAGTGTATATTATATTTGCAACATCTTTGGAACTTTACCTTGCATTCAGACAGCCCTTTACTTTAGAACTAGATTTTCTTAAACATATAACATTAGTGTTCTTACACATATTACACATAAGCACAGCTATAATGTGTACTTTTCTTACAACCACCATGGATCGTAGGTAGTACATTTACTATTGATAAGTACCTCATAAAATCCAACTTCAAAAATGCCAAAGAATCCATAAAATGTAGTCGTAAGACTTAACTCCATATCCTTTCATTTATTTTAGTTGTGCACAGAATTACGAAATGTCAAGGATATAAAGTTAATAAGTACACATGTACTGTAGATAGATAGATTATAGATGACAGATAGATTATAGAAAGCTAGTGAGCCACCCATGTCTTCACTGTAAATCTTATATTTTGA
>JAQNCA010000024.1:7959948-7979967 GCA_029783725.1 Acanthurus tractus
CACACTGAACCTTAAACTGGACTAGAAGAATTTTTCTTCAACACAAGCAAGTGATTTTTGTAATAACTTTTTTTAAATTTCAGAGGCTGACATGGAAACATCACACATACATAAAACTAACTCAAATCTGTAAAACTTGACAGGAGTTCAAGTCGTATCCAAACCATGCTGGAGATCTTTTTGTGGCTGAACTTTAATTATATATTTCGAGCACATAATGAGAAGAAGATCAACATTTTAGAAAATAAGAAATAAAGAAAGAAAATCACAAATATAAATATGCATTAAAACAACTGAGCTGTTTGCTTGTATGGACATACATAATGTTTTTTTAATTACTCTGTCCTCTCTATCTCATTCTTCCTCCCCCGATCTTTATTTAAGAATGCAGAAACTACAAAGTGATGATGGGAAACAACCTTTTTTTTCCCATGGAAAGTTGTTATTTTGCAGTTTAAGAGATTAGTGACTGATCAGCATTACCAGTTATTGTTCAGTTCTTTTGGGTAAACTATGCACGCTCTCCTGAAAACAATACATCCTGTTTTTTTATTGAACAAGCGCAGTAAACACAGCAGGGAGGCAGCTGCTCATCGTCTCATTGCACATTGGTAAGTTGATAAAAGAGCTTACAAGACTAAATATAATAACATTTGGATTTCTCTGAGAGGATAGTTGTTGGAAGATGAGTTGTGCGGAGCAGCGGGCGTGAAACAGACTCTGAAATATTCTCCACTTCATTGACCTCGACTGCAGGATTAACTACCATCCCAACAGCAACCAGAGCTTCTCTCTCTTTCTCATAGATTTATGCTCACACTCAAACACAGAAAAACACACCTGTCCATCACATCTATGCATAAAAATATGTCTTTATGTATGGATGTGAGATACCTTGTCATACTAGACAGACATCATCTCCCATTCACTCTCCATGTCTGTCCTACAGTCTCTTCTGCAGTCTGTTATTCTCAGAGATGAATCTCACTTCTCACTATAATTGGGTTCTGTAGTCAGATAGGCCTGCAGATGTTACATGAGCAGCTGCTGAGCTGAGTTATTTTTTTATGACACTGTGAATCTGGCTCATGTACTCACTCTCTTGCTTTCACTGTCTTACTTTGCTTCCATGTCTAAACTGTTTGAAAGCAAAACGATAAATGGCAGTAGTTTTCCTTTAAAAAAAATTACCTTGATGTGAGGCCAGCAAAGAACAATAAAGCCTTCATTAAGTTTTTATATTTGTTACATAGTGATCTGTTAATTACTGTATGTGGCATCATAAGACTGCAAATGTGCACTGATAAACTTATATGGCTGTTTTTATTGCAATTTTCATAAATAAGTACTAGACACATTGTGGCTCTTGGGGTGGTCCAGACTCATATATCTCAACATCTATAAGCTGGATAACCATGATATTTAATACAGACACTTAAGGTCCCCAGAGGATGAATCTTAGTGAGTTTTGGGGATCCTCTGACTTTTCCTCCAACAACAGAAGGGACATATTTTGGGCTTTAAAAGCCGTATAAAGGAAACTCAATATTTTATTTCAAAATAAAAAAAACAAATAATAGTTAATAAAAATAATAAAATAAAAACGAAATAAAAATTTGATTGGGTTAAAATAAAATAGCAAGGATTTAAATAAAAATAATAAAAGAAAAATAACTTGAAAAGAAAAAATAAATAAATAAAAGAAATTAAAAAAATCTTTATTCAAAAAAATCATACTACTGTCACACTAATAATTATATTAAAATCAAAGTAAATAAAATAAATAAGGGAAAAACATGTAAAATATTAGACGGTGATGTTCTGTTGACTTTTCAGAGTGATCTCCTTTTATGAATTTAAAAGCTTGTAGAAGTTTTTGGTTATTTTTGGTTAGTAATAACACATTATTTTGTGGTTTGACAATGTCTAAATACATTTTCATATTATTTTACATGGACCAAAGTGAAATGTCTCAAAGCACACTGGTATAATAGAGTGCTGCAGGAATTACGCAGTTTAGTAGACCAACGAGGAAGTTAATGTTGACCTGTTTCCCTCAACAAAAGCCAAATCTTTTTCCTTTGTCTTTTGGATAATTGCAAAAAAATAAGCTCACTGGCAAACAGAAGTTTAGGATACTAAGCCATTTGGTTCCGTAAGCTAAAATGAAAAAAAATGAACACCACTGTTGATATTTTTTGATGGATAAACTAGCCTAGATTATATATAAATTCATCAAACTCTAATAAAAGCAGCACAGGTTGACTTTATCAATTGACATCTTGTTTTCTTTTGGTGAAATATGCACTTTGAAGACTTATGATGAAAGCATTAATCTGACAGAATCTCACTGCGACAGTGAAGGCACAATTATTCAGCTTCAAAGCAAATGTCCGACTGATGTAACCGTCAGAGCGGGGAGGAAAAACTGGGTTTGAAAACCTTCAGCTCTCTGTTTTCATTTAAATGCACCTGGCATAACATTTCGTAAAATCTCTCTTCATTTCATGTTTGGCCTGTGGGAACACTCCATCATTATTTACAGTTTTCTCATTACATTTATGGTTTGGGCCTGTGGACAAGCGATGAAAAAGTCTGATTGCTTAATGAAACACTGAATAGACAGAGAAGTAACACTTACACAGAGAAAGAGGGAGTGAAAGAGAGAGAGAGAAAGAGTGAGAGACAGAGTGTGTTTACCTGAAAGGCAACAGTTTGGGGTGAGTGTGTGTTTTCTCTAACACTCTTTTCACCAGCTGCTCATTTTCTTCAGGATAAACCGAGCGTGTGCAGTAGACCACAGTCTGAACCTTTGGGACTGACAGACGGAGAAAATGAGAATATAAAAGATGATCCTCTGTTCAGTAGTTAAAGAGAAACCATCTCATGAAGAGAATACACAGAGGAAATGCAGTGAGCCAAGAACGCAACACAGACTGATCGGCTTAAACTCATCATGCATTGCTCTGTTTTTTTTTAAAAAAGTTAAATGTAGTGTTTTTAACTGCTTGAAAATTTAATTGAAAACTCTATATATCTGTGTGTTTTTCTGTGTGTGTGTGTGTTGATTTCACTATACTTACAGGAAAGAGCATGTGCGAGCAGTCGAGCCTGCTGGGCGGCCATTGTGTGTATTTTGCTCTGCGATACAGAACCATGAGACAAGTCCGGCAGTAGCTTCCAGTCTGTCAGCAGAATGAAAAACAAAGGAAAAAATATTATATCTTCATATTACTAATAATGTTTATCAGTATTTTATCCATACCAGTGGATTTTTTGGGGGGGATTCTCATTTTATCTTTGTGTAGCAGCAAGCTTGTGTCTGATCAAGTGGCTATTTGTACAATTTCCTGAATCAAACTTTACAAAGTGCCTTCCATGTTCTCATACAGCATTTGTCAATGAAGTGTACTGATCGTGCACATAAGGTCAGGTAAAGTTGAAAGTTAGAGCAAACACCGGAGAACTCTCACTTCCTCCCTGATGCAACATACCTCCGTGCTCACTGTGCATGGTGGGCACAGGGTCATTGAGGGCAGAAGACGAGCACTGAGGCAGCACTATGATGACCTTTAAACGCTGGACGGTGGTGTCCCACTCATCCAGACCACAGAACGCTCCTGACAGGACTCGCACATCTACGTCGGACATGGATTTGCATCAGGAAAGTCATGCATATGCACAGTAGATGTGCATATTGAAATGAGAAAAAAAAAAAATCCGACACACTTGCATGCTTGCATAAAAGTTTTTTGCACTCATTCAACAGACTTTCTGTGTCTTTTTAAATACTTGTTTTTCTCTCTACAGTCCTTTTATGGCTCACTTTTGATCTCCATTTGTGTGAGAACCTCTTTCATGTCTTCAATCTGTGGAGGTGTGTGATCAGACCCACACACCAACACCCGACCGCAGCGGGCGGCAGCCACCACGGCGATGTGAGCCACAGTCACAGCAGAGAAAGACCCCACCACCAGGACATCACCGTTTTCAAACAGCAGGGGGCGTAACACACTCACTGCCACACAGATGCTCCTGTCCTGCAAAAACACACACACACACACACCATTGCGCATGTTATTCTCACATGCCTGGACTTGGTTGTTTTTTTTTTTATGTAACTGAGTCCTCTAAACTGCCATGCTGCCGATCAAGATAACAGCAAAGTGACTTCTCTAATTCAGTAACACAATTTAAAGCTTCACATTACAACAGCTGTAATCTGTAATCTGTGAGGGATTTTCGTGTTCCTTAAAGTCAGTTAATATGCTTCCACTTGTCTCAGTGAAGGGCAACCAAATAACAGTCTAGTCTGGTTACTTGACACTGTTTTCAAGCACTTGGATCCCTGCTTAAAGTAAATAAAGAATCAATAAAATGGGTGTACTGCCGATTAAATTAGACACCAGTCACTCTTGTACTATAAACCAGAATTATCTTTTCAAAGTTATGCTCCTGAGAGAGGAAAGCATGTTTCCTCTTGGTAAGATTTACCTTCTACATGTGTATAAGTTACACACTCCATCACACACACAAACGGATACACACCTGTGTGTTCAGCACATATGTGCTTGTGAGGCTGCTGTGCAGGAGCATGGATTGAAGCTGCTGGGAGAAGACGAGTGTGTCTGGACAGAGAGGATCTCTGCAGAATGTCGACTCCCTGAGATCAGTCAGGTTCTTCACTTCACGCAAACCACCGCTTTGTAACGCTTCACACACTTCGTCAACACTGCAGAGCACAAAGGAGAATAACGTCTTGGTTGAAAGTCTTATTTGAGGCAGAGTTACTATTGTTCTACCCCTCAGAGGACACTTAGAACAAATACTGTGACTCAAATGCATCAGTGTTTTCTCTCAAGGGTTGTGTGTTGAAGGGCGATGCAGCATTGAGCTTTACCTCAGCAACCACATCAGCACTTCTAACCCTCAAGCTGTAAGTATGCTGAGGCTTCCTATGTTAGATATGCTCCAGTGAACTTCAGTGGCTCTAAACCTTGTGCTGGGCTGCCCTCCATGCTGCATGTATCACTTCAAACTCAGACCCAGTCATTTTAACAAGTTTAACAGTTTTCTAACATCACATATTCTGTGGTGTTTGACATTCACCACATAATCCTTAATGATTGATAGACCATGTGTGGAGTTCAGAATTTGTCACAAAACAGAAGTGAGGGGAGCCATTGACTTAGATCAGATTTTATAATAAACTCAATACACTCTTGTATGCAGCCACATGAAGCAAAAATCTTCCGTATTTCAAGTCGATGTCCAATCAGCGTTGATGGTAAAGTCAACTTAAGCAATAAATAAGTCAGTGCCTCCTTTAATGAATGTGAAAGCTGAGTCTCTCCTGCTCATGGTGCCAGCAGTGCCTACATGTACCAGGATGCATTGCACGTGAGGTTATGCAGCCCAAACCTTTTGAGCAAGGCAAAGCAAAGAGTTTTGTTCACCCCCAGGCTGCACAGAGACCAAGACTGAAAGTCTAAGCAGAAATAAACAGTTCCTTAATAAAAGGTGCTTCAGAAAAAGAACAGACTTAACAGCGGGAGAACTTAGTTTTCTTTGTCAAATAGTACTGCCGCTTTGATAAAATGTAGCAAATTTTCCTAAGAAGGAGCAAATCCAAAAAGGTTCCAGGTGTGTCAACAGAGCAACTACTGAATTTTTTGACATTTGTGCTTCTCTGAAATAAAAAGCAAATTAACAGTTAGAGTTGAATAAACTTGTGAAATGTGAAAGTAATGATATGGCTGTCTCTCTGAGCGCCTGTTTAAATGAAAAGTCTAGTCTATTGACCATTCAAGGCTCTTTACACACCAGTTTTGGGGTTTAGTTCAGCACCCATGGGCTCTTTAACTAAGCAGACCTGCGCTGCTTCCTGAGCCACAGCTTTCCCTCATGTGTGTGTTTGAGCGTACCTGGTCTTCAGAGTGTTGACCCATGCGTAGAGTGGCAGAGTTTTTGCTCTGTGCTGTTTGGTTCTGACGGGATCAGACAGAAAACAGGAGACACTCTGCAGCCTCTGTTTCACTCTGCAGCGAGCGAGAGACGCTGCCAGCTTGATTTTACACCTGTTAAAAACACACACTCCATATGACAACCAGACCTCAGCTCTCAGTTTTCAGTCTTTTTTGTCCAGTTTGGGTGATTTGTAGGTTTATTTTTTGACTAATTAAAAGTTGCATAGAGTTAATAAAGAAGCAAACAAACTCTAAAAATGTATGATGTCAACACTTGACATCTACACCCACACACACACACACACACCTCTGCAGACTGCTCTCCAGGTCCCTGACTTCCTGCAGAGGCTCCTCCTCTTCCTTTGTTGAGCGTTTACGCAACAAAAACCTTCGGTCCTGGAAGTCAAACAGCATCACCATCGCCAACGGAAACAAGTCGCTGGACTGCAAAACATCATTATGAAGATCATCATCATCATTATCATCATCATCATGAAAACCGCATCATAATCATAATCACTGTTGTATCATCAAAGTAGACTTTTTATACCAGTTCTTTACATGACAGCCATACTTTTACTTTTCCTGCTATGACCAGACAAATTGTCAGCAGTTAAAATTTCACTGTTGTTTTTCGACACTCCTCTTACCTTAGACCTGCATTCATTTTGGCCACTTGGGGGCAATAAAAACAGGCAGGTGTGTTTATGGTACGCCTGATGAATATAAGGCCAATATTTTACCTCTCTTTCACCTGTTTTTGTTCTCTACCCTCCTCCTTCTTCTGAGGATAAATATTCACCAGCTTGCATTAACTCTGCCTGTCTCCAGTTTGATGGCTAGCAGATAGCACACAGCTGTATTTTAGTGTTGTTTTTATCTGCTGCCCAGCTGCATCTTGGGGTTTGTCACTACAAGAGCCATTACAAAAAATTCAATATCCCTATAAAAATATAAAATATTGATTATTACTGCCTTTAGGATAGTTAAAATAACAAGCAGGTATTTTTTAATCTTCCCTTCCTTTGTTTTATGGCTTTTACGCCTTCTCTCAGGGTGTGTTAATATGTGTGTGTGTGTTTGTGTGTGTGCAGTAGGTAGAATATGTATGTTGTAATAAAAGAGGTGTGTGGAATTACAAAGAGATGTGTGGCAGCTTTTATAGTCATACTTGCAGACTAATGTCTTTCCTGCCTATTCTCTGTTTCACCCATCCCTGAATAAAGTCTTCTTTAACACACAGCCACACACAGTTGAGTCTCTTCCTTCATGTGTATGTCACTGCACAGTGTTTTATACTGTCATTTAAAATCTTCCATTTGGAGAGTGTCTGCATCACTCCTGTCTGCATCATTTGCTGCCTACAACCTGCCTGGCTAAGTGCAGATCTGAATACAAATGGCCTTTAACTACATCGGGCTCTCCTTTACAACACTTTTAGCATATTCTGATAGAGCACGATGTGGACAGTGAGAGCACTGCTGCTTTGTTTGAAGACAGATAACTGCCTGACAGTTTAACAGGGAGTGACTGAGTGTTTTAATCCGTTTTTGTTTTGTGACTGTTCATGTTAGATCCTGTGGAACTCACAATATGCTGAGATGTCTGGAAGCGGCTGTCAGTGATGATGTCCTCTAGTAACTCTTGATCTGGGAGAAAAGCATCACTATTAATGGACAAAACCAAGACAAAAAAACAAAAACAAATGGACATTATCAGGTTTCATGCAATCTCTGCTGCCTCTGTCTATGGGGCTCACTGAAGGAGCTACATGAGGACATGAAGGCAACACTAGAGGAGGTTAGTGAAGAGGTGAGCTGCTGAATTGGCAGAGAGAAGTGACTGCACACAGACTGATATTGTTCTTTTCTCAGAGATTGGTGACTTCTTGAAAGAAACTGAAATACTTCATAAGTTATGAGCTTCAAGTTTTTTGCATTATCACACTGTAGTTGACTTCCTGGCCCTGAGGCACAGCAGAACACGATACACTGATGTATTACCATCCTATAAAGTCGTTGTGGTGTACATGATGCAAACAGTTGTGATTTGCACACCTAAACGCATCATTCTAAGTTAAGAATTATTTACTCTTTTCCTTGGTTTTCTCTCTACCAGCTTGTTAAAACTGTTTGGCTTTTTAGTTGCTAAATGCATCTATATAGCTACCAGCATGTCTCTAATCATCTCTGCAAAACAAAATCCTTTGCTGTGCAGTGAGTATATCAGGGCTTAATTACTGGAAAAAGCAGCCTTCTGCTCCTAGAACTGAGACTGATTACAAGGAATTTAAACAGTATTGGTTACTGGCTATAAACAAAAACTGTTGGCTAAAAGACTTTAAAATGTCCATTAAATAAAATGTCACATTAAACTTTTGTGACAATTCTTTGTATGTTATCACTAAATGACTCTTTTCACATCATGAGTATCTGACCCATTGTCAAGCCAAAAAATCAGTGCAGATATGATCTCTTTCCACTAGTTTTAGCCACACAGCCCTTCAAGTGCATTTACATCCTCTGCGCTGAGAGCATCTCGAGCATCAGTGTCTTCAAACCTTGCCAAATAAAATCAAAACTACCTGCAGGGCGAGATACCAGCACACCCTCTTCCAAGTGCAGATAGATGCTGTATGTAAATCTGTGTGCGTGCGTGTGTGTGTGTGTGTGTTTTCATGGCATGCCCTCTCTTATCACCACCCATACAGACAGCTGCTGTAACTCCAGCTGAAGTAATTTGCAGTTCCAGGATATGTGAAATGTTCGACTACGTGCTATTTAATTTACAGTCCACAGTTGAAGTTGCTATTTAAAAGCGAATATTGGAGTTGACACATGCTGCTGCTCCACTGTTATTCATTACAGAGATAAGACTTCCTTACAGGAAGTGGGTAGGAGAGGGTCTGCAGAGGTAGCAAAGTAGAGTAAATAAAATTCATTTCTCCCTGACTTTCTGTGTAACCATCAGTCTGTCCTCTCCATGCAGGATGTGTGAGATTACTTTAAATTTTAAAAAATAAATCTGGACAAAGGAAGTTAATTTTCCTTGATTGCTGAAAAACGATTTGAGTATTTTCATACATTTGAGTGTGCTGAAGGCGAGCTGGTAGGCCTGTCGCTCTGTGCTTTTGTCTCTGCTCTCCAGTTGTATCGTGTCCTTTCTTTTCCCATAATGCAGGAGCTGTTGTGGGACTGCCTTCTCTGTACGCAGCTGCTGGAAAATGGCTGCTGCCTGCAGGTAGGCCTGATCTGATGTAGGGGAGACTGCAGGAAGAGGAGGAGCAGGAGGGGAGGGAGGGAAGAAGGAGGCAAGAATTGGAAATAGGAAACACAAGGACATGAAAGGGGAGAAGAGGGGTCAGAGTTCAAGAGGAGAAAGGAAAACAACATCAGAGAGGAAAATGTTTATGTCAAAGCGAATGTCCTCAAAAGTGAAACTGTGTCTTGATACCATCTGTACTCTTTCTAAACAGCAAAAGGTTTAGATGTTGTTTTGACGTTGGTTTGTTTTGTCTTTTGGCTTCAACAGCAGCGTAGAGCTCAGCTATATGTGCCTGCAACCTGAGGCCACACAGGTATATTTGAGAGCCTGCTATTCCCTTTCACAATAAAAGCCCTTGTCCACTGTTCAGTGTTGACCTAAAATGTTATCATCAAATAGTATGTTTCGTTACAGTACAACCCCTTAAATATCCTGACACTGTACTAAAAAGTAGAGTTGAATACTTTTAAATATGATTAAATATCCTTAGTTGGAGATAAAATATTTGAAAGATTCTGAATTGTATTTACCTTGTGAAGGTAGAGATGAAAGAAGACGAGGAAGAAGAGAAGGTAGGAGTGAGAGAGGCCCCTTGTTGGTCTGTTGGCCATCATTTTGTTGTGATGACTTGAGGATCTTCTCCGTCACAGAGCTTGTTTGCACGTCCTCGCCGAAGCCCGCTGAAAGACAGAGGAGAAACAGTTTGTATTCAAGTCAAACATTTAGACATTACATTTAAAAAACAACAAACGAAAAAGTAGCAGCAACAAGAAAACCTTACCTTCATCTGCCATGCTACAGCAACTGAATAGTTATCAAGCTCCAAGTAAAAAAGTTCAGTCTGTCTCTCAATGCTTACATCTTTCTCCTCTCTCTTTTTCTCTCTCTCCTGTCAGCCTTCTCTTCATCAAACGTGCACATAGACAGGCACAAGAGCTGTTTGTTTACAGAGTTTAACTTGAGATGTGCAAATGTAAGTAAGACGCATAGCGTTAGTCACGACTGACATGTGATCCACCCTTTAAGTTCTGTGACTGTGTGAGTGCAGCTGAAGGACTCTGTGAGTAATTGGGTTCCTCCTGCTGCAATTAGGCTGCCGGTCGGATACATCAGCATGAATAAATAATGGGCTGCTGTCCGACCCTGGACAAAGGTCCACCTCTCACTGACCTCCTGCTTCACTCATCTCTGTGCACCTGTTTCATACACACACACACACACAAGCAAAAACACAAATATGAAGTGACATGTTTGCAGGCTGAGTGTTCAGAAGATGTCACTTGAGTTGACAAGAAGAATTGGCACATAAAGATTAACAGCCAAGAGTTCAGGGACCAGTAGCTTCTAATTAAACTGGATTATTAGAGAGAAACAGACGGAGTGTAATCGGCTTTTACAGCACTCGTCAGTGTTTAAGCGAAAAAGTTGAAATTGACTACAAATGTGCAACGTGTCCAATAAAGGTTTGTCAGTGCAAATGGAATAATTGAATGAATATCAAACAGCAGTGATTTAATGAGTGTGAAGCAGTTTGTCCTGTCGTCTGCGGGAGAAAGTCCACTTCAGAGGAGCAGGACCGGGAGAGAAGGCTACAGCAGCTTAGTGTAATCTGCATAGAAGATGATGGGCTGTTTAAAATTGCATAGCAGGTCTTTACCTTTGTCGTTCGGGATCTTCCTCATGGGAGCAACACAGCTCATCTTCTCAGAGAATTGAGCTCAGCAAGTCCAACTGTTGTAATGAACTGTTTTTCTCTTTTAAAAGTTCTTTTCCTGCTCTGCTGTGGGCAGGCTATCGTACAGTGTCCTGGTGAATTAGAGCACTTCATACACTCATCACACTCTTAGCCATGCGTGGTTTTGCTCCGTCCTAAGTTTGAGATCCCATAGCAACAATATGATAATGAAGGAGGCCTTTTCTCTGAGTGACAGATACTTCTTAGAGTCAAACATATAATAAAATATGTTCAAATATTTACAGATTACCACCTTGTATTATGTGTCATGTAAAACCTGTTTTAAGGACTTACTCCATGTGATGAAATTCATGCATGTCCTCTTTCATGTATGAGTTTATTCATGAATGAAGAAGTTGAATTGTGTTGTTCACCTACTATAAAAAGCTAAAAAGTTTTTTTCTTTTAAAGCTGCATATGTGTGTTTTTTGTGTTGGCATGTACATAAGAACAAATGAAAGCAGGGGGGTATTAGACTTTCAAATCAGATTGAGACTGCCCCCCGCTGGCCACTGCAATGCCTCAGACCCAGATGATCAACCATACTACTACTGCAACTGCTACCACTACTACAAATCATCATCATTATCATTTTCATGTATACAAAGTAGCTAAAATTAGCTTAATATTTAACAACTACAGCAGTAAAATGTGATATAAACATAATTATTTATAAAAAAAACAATATGTATGCATAATAGTACATAATAGTAACAGTCAGAGGAATCATTCCACTGCATAATGACTATCTTTGCTTTCCATAAGTACATTTTGCTGATTAATCTTGTATAATTTTACTTCTGCAGATTTTAAAGGCGGGACATCAACTCGCAATGTCCTGTTTTCTGTTTGCAGTGTTTTTTTAGTGCAGGATCTCAATACTTCTTTCACTACTGGCACTGAGTGCCATTCACAAAAGAGATGGAAGCCTCAACACAAAACAGGAAATACTCTGTTGGTTCCCAAAAATGTCAGCACTTCCTACCTACACAGAATATGATGATTTAGCCAGGAAATGCGTGAGCAAACTTGTTGTGAGTAAGGTGACCTTTTACTCTTGCCAAAAGTAATGAAGATAATGTCACTTGGCATGCCACAGCAGTTTTGGCAGTTGGAACAGTTTTTGTTTTCTTTTATTTTTTGCCAATTTAACATGAACTGTAGTGTTTCTTATATGTAGAGCACATGTATCTGATGGTTTGATGCATTAGAAAAGTTTTAATGTCTACCACAGTCCTTTTATCACGCTGAATTTAAAATAAAAAAAAGTCTGGACACTGGCTTTTCATCCTCTACTTTATCAGAGAAAGTCTATATTGAGCCTTAAAGGCCAAATCTGCTCTTATTTTTGTTGTCTCTTGCTCCAAAGTTTTTCCTTGTTCATACAGACCAAAAACCAGAAACTACAATCAACTTAACCTTTACACTAAGCTGAAAACAAAACACTTTCTTGTTTAAACATGTCTGTAAAATGTCAGAGTACATTAAGCGGGCATCTGCTGTTTTTATTTCATGATGGTGTCCTGATGTCAGTGAATGCATCACCGGCTTATTTAGCGTGTGAAACCAGATTTTAAATTATTACAGCTTTATTCAGCATAAAATGAATATCTTGTTATAAATTAATATTCACTTGTTTTATTAAATTAGAGGTTTTATATTTGTTATATGAAATGAGCTACAACTATGATTAAAAATTACTATTTGACACCCCTGGTTAATGAAATTTTCCTCGTAATTGTGTTCATTATCTGCTCTTTAATTTCTCTCTTCTCTTCACTGTCATAAAAAGCTTATTTTTATTGTTAAATGTCACATTTTATTTGCCAAAAATTACAACTTCTAAGCTCAAAAAATAGCCATTAGTCTTCTATTTATTGTTAAAGTGCAAGGTTGAAAATTGTTGAGACATCAAGCTGTTTTTATAGCTTCTGCAAAAGAGCTGTTAATAGTCATAAATAGTGACTGTCTTGTCCCTGCTGTAAGAAAAGCACTTAAACTCAGTGGGGATCCCTTCTTTGTAAGTGATGCCATAAATCAAAGGTATGTAATATGTATATCAGACCAACAGAGGGAGACATTTCATAGGCATAAGTCAGATATAAAGTGCAGGTTTACTCCTGCAGCATGTGACCCATTCCAGAGCCACTTTCCAGCCTCTATTTAGTCTGAGTACGTGACCATTAAGAATGTATGAGCCTGACTCTTTATATCAAGCTTTCTGCTGCATTAGCAGGGTGCAGCAGGAACTCCAGCACCCACACAAGCAGAGATGAACCATCTACTGCATCCGCATCGACAGCAATGGACCATGAACGATAACACAAAGTTTAATGTTGTAGTTTACTCGTGCTTGGTATGCTACAGAACTTGCAATAAAAAGCAAGAGGGGGGGTGGGGGTTTATCGTAGTGTGGAAAAACCTCAGTGAGCTTTTTGGGGGCCAAATGAGCCTCACTTCTCCACGGGTGTGAGAGTACAGCTGGAGAGATTATCCCATCCAACACGCGTCATCAATGTCGCCTCACAACACGGCTTCAGTTGCTCCCCATGTGTTGTGTGTGTGTTTTTGTGAGAGCATTCAATAATCGGCCCGGTTGGAGACGGCGGGTCGCGCGGCCATAAGCCGACCTGGAATTTTCTCAATAAAGGTCTAATCTTTACGGGAAGCTGTACAGTGCTGGAAGGAGTTTCTTTTCTCTGTTTAATCAATTTATATTCAGACTTTCAGCATTCAACCTCTCAGAACAGTTTTTGTTTAATTCGCATCTTTGTATCTATGTATCTATTTGTCTGCTTGAACTTGAATGACCTTGAGTTCATATACTGCTTTAACACCCAGGCATTCTACATCATGTGGCCAAAAGTATGTGGACGACATTTAACCCATACGTGACTGTCAAACATCTCAAAAGTGTTAATGTGCTGCTATGACAGGTTTCACCCTTTAGGCAAGTTTTTCTGCAAGATTTAGGAACCTGGGGTGAGCAGGGATGCAATTCCATTTATACACAGCAGTCATACAGATGTTGGGCAGTAAGGCCAGCTAATGATGGGGCTTGGGTCCTTGCTCTGTGCAGGGCAGTCAAGTTTTTCCACACCTAGATGGGAAACCACTTATTTAAGGTCCTCTAATTGCAACAAATGAAAAAAAAAAGTATTACCTAACTATTGATTTTATATATAGTTGTTCAGACCAATGAAAGAATCTATCTATCTATCTCTTCCTCGCACAAGCACACACACACACATACACATACACCCACACACACACACACACACACCTTTCCCCATAAGGATCAGTGTTACCCATTATGGCAAAATGGAGAATGCTGCTGTTGAGTTAAATATAAGGTCAGAGCCTGATAGGGAATGTTGCCGCCACATCGCGGCCAAATTTGTATGTGATCTCATTATTTTTGTAACATGAGAGAGGCAGGGAGAAAGTTTAGCAGATCAAAAACAACAAGATCCACAGCAAGGCCACGTCACTTGATACAATTTGACATCATGAGTCCGAGTCACCCGCAGATATAATAGTTACATGATACACGTTTTCCTCCTTTCTCAGTGTCCATTGCAGTGTGTGATGGCATGATTGGGCCCACTTGTTGCAGGTGAATAGATACACTTCCCCCATCTCTTTGTGTGTCTTTGTCGGGCGTTTTGGAGTACCAGCGGAGTGTTTTCCTGGGAATCTCTGCTCTCTGTGTCTCAGGTCTCTGTCTTTTGTGTGGCAACGAGGGCAGGGTCTGAGCTGCTTATTGTGGGAAGAGTTTGCTTTTGTTTACACCCTGTGAAAAGGCTGCATGTGCATGTCTCAAAGTTTTTCTCTGTGTGTATGTAAACTAAAGGGTTCGTGGAGCCATAATTAAAAGATAAGTCTAGTTTACAAATTTTTGAATGGCTGTGGTTTTCACAATTTCTGGGGATATCAAAATAATAAGTTAATACTTTCTCCGTCTCTCTTACTTAGAGATAGATGAGAAGACAGATGACATTTAAATCTCATTCAAGCTACAGCCACCAGATGGGGAGATGGTTAGCTTAGCATACAGCTTATTTGCTACTTTGCTAGAAAGTTTTATGGCACACTGGACTCTTGTCGTCATTGTGAGGTTAATGAGCTACAGGTGAATATCTCAGGAAGTTGCTGCACTGGATCATATTTTAAAAAAAACAAAAAAACAAAAAAAGGACGGCACATACCCACTGATAGCCTCAACTATACTTTCCAAGTTCAATTTTTGTTTGGATTATACCAATTAGATATAACTTTGTTATCAGTGAGGCTTCGAGGTGCGCAGAGCTGAGCAGATGATTTAAAAACTTTTAGCTGGAGCCAGACTAGCTGTTTCCCACTTTTTACACTCTGTATGCTAAGCTTAGCCAACCATTTACTGTCTGTACAGTATTTATGAGAATAGTTTGTATCTTTTGATCCAACTCCTAAATATTTTATGGCATTGTGAACACCAGATATAACAGCTGAGATCTTGGACGGTAAAAGCATAACTAAAAATAAATCTAACATAGCAACAAATATAAGCAAAGAAAAAGTGAGGACAGAAAATTTCTAACTTAAACTGGCTGTTTGAGACATCCAACGCAGGTTACAGATGGACTTTGTGGTTAAACTTTACCAACCGTTCTTACAGTGGCAGTACACACACTTTTCCTCTGCAAGCAGCAGGTGTGCTCGGTTTTAGGTTTTGCGTCCAAATAAAGTTGTTGGTCTGGCTGGAGTAATGATGTTGTGTTTCCAGATCTCTGCAGATACTTTTGTGTGTTCAGTGTCGTCATACTCAACAGGAACGATGGTCTCAACCGCAAAGGTGTTACGTTATAATAAACCACACTGACTCTCTGACTAAGTCTTGTTAATGCAACGCATAGGGTCCTTATTCACATAAAATATAGAGAGCATTTAAGACTTTTTTCAGTGAACTCATCTACCTACTGAAAAGGCCTTAAAAACAACCAGTGTTCTCTCAACAACTCGATATAAAAAAGTTACACAGAAACTCAAAATATAAAGGAGTTATGCATTTTGATCAATCCTGCACCTCCCATAGCGATAATGTCACACCAATAAAAGCCGTATAAAACAAAGTCTTGCTCCAACTTTTGTAAACAAAAATCAAATCAAACAAAATATGCAAAACCATTTTCAATGTACCTTTTGTACCTGTGCAATGTTAAAGGACCATACAAGAACACAAAGTCCTGTATATTTTTTACTAACTGTAACCAGCAGTTGAAAGTAACATAAAGCACATTTAGCACTTTGACTTACTTTACTTAATTATTTTAATCTTTTGCTGCTAAAAAACTACAAAACCTTCATTACATTACATACATTTGACAGCTTCAGTTACTTTTCAGACCAAGATTAGAATAGAACATGTGATTGACTTATAAGTAATTATAATTTAATGTTAATTATAGCCAAATGTAAACTAGAACTCATTTGATCCCTGAGGAAAATCATCAGCCTCACAGCAGTAAATCAAGTTGTTATTTAAAGTAGCTCCACCTTCACCACCTTTGATAACCTCAATATTAGTGTGTTGCGGTCTAAACATTAATGCATGATCATTATAATACATACTTTTACATACATTATTTTGCTTGGGGTCATTCTGCACAAGACATTTTTTATGGTGATATTGCTACTTTTACTTAGGCCTGGGGTAAATTTTGATAAATTAAAAATAATACTTCAAACAGCTGAGTGTCTCTTCCTCCCCAGCTGTTAGCTGTTTTGTATCAAAAGATGCTATCCTTTCTTCTGAATGCTAATTCTAAGCCTGCGCTGTACAAACATGCAGCAATAATGTAACTTAAAATAAGTCCTGGTCTTCTCTGTGATGGATTATCTAACTTAAGCAAGTCTCTGCAAGTGGATATACAGACTGTAAGAAAATTGTATAAAACCAGGAGATGAACACGAAGTTGTATTATAATGCAGTTGGCAATCAACACGAGGGGGTATATTAGATAAGGGACTAGGGTACATTTTAGATAACTTTAAGTCATGCAGGTGAGTAAATGCAGCTCGTTGTAAATAAGTTAAAATAATACATATAAATATATACATGTGTGTCCTGCACATGCAAACACACCGTTACTGAAACCAGGCAAATAAAGCACTTATTTCCACCTGTGATAATTAAGTAAGAAAAGTTATCAGTAAGACTTTTTCCCTGGTTTGCTGAAAGTCGACTGCTGCCTCCCTGTAAATGTACAGTTAGTTAAACTTAGCTCAGTATCATATACAACACCTCTTTATTTGCACACTTTATTCAAGGCCTGTGAGTTCTGTTTAATAAGGATTACAGTGAAATGTATTGAGCAACAGGTCCAACGGCCTCGGCCTCCTCCCAGCCAGAGTTCAGCCGCTGTGTTGAAACGTTATTTCTCTGTGTGAGCACGTCTGACTCAATCTCAGTTTCCTAAACACCCACAAACACACACTCACAAGTTCCCTACTGTGTGTGTGTGTGTGTGTGTGTAGTGTGTGTTCAGGGGCTTTATCTGAATGTATGCATGCGCGTTAGTGTGTGTTGCTACTCTGAACAGAAAATCCAGCTTCCTCACTTCTCTCTTCTGTTCTCAGTCTGACAGTTGGCTGACCACGGATGTTACAGTTCAGTACAGTGAGCTCTCTGTCCCTGTGTGTGTGTGTGCATGTGTGTGTTTGTGTCTGCTTGACAACTGGTTGTCACAAAGACATCTCGCTTGCCACGCACCTGAGATCAGGAAGAAGGAAGTGCAAGGAATTCAGGTAGGCAAGCACACATGCACACACACACACATGTGCGCACACACGGACAGTTTTGAATAAGAGGAGGAGGTCTGGAGTGTTGAAACTGCTCTACATGATCAAACAAGCAAAAATGAAGGAGAATAAAGAGTGGGTGGGGAGACAGAAGAGGCAGGAACATTAAGGAAAAAGAGAATAAGAAACACTAGTTGAACCAGTTTATATCTTCGCTGCTCTGGTTTCAGTTCAGGTTTAGAGCAACAAAGGTGAGAAACCACACATTTAAAGTTTCACGTTTCGTCCTCACGCTGACACTTAAACAGAGGAAGCTGAGCAGCTGTGAAGGAGTTGTTATTACTAAAAAGTTATCATTACAGTAGGCTCTACCTACGTCAAGGGGCTGAGCGCTATAGCATAAAGACAGCATGTCATCGTGACATCAGGGGCGATTGTATTTGTGAATGAGCAGAAAGATCCGCCTGTGTGTGTGTGTGTGTGTGTGTGTGTGTGCTCATCAGTAATGAGCATGTGGTCGATGTGAGCGACAGTGCGGAGTAAGGTTTTTAAACTAGGTGTGCAGGAAACTCCTTTAGGGGAATGCTGTATGTGGCTGGAATGATTGAGG
Source organism: Acanthurus tractus (assembly GCA_029783725.1). Lineage (NCBI taxonomy): Eukaryota > Metazoa > Chordata > Actinopteri > Acanthuriformes > Acanthuridae > Acanthurus > Acanthurus tractus. The sequence continues at coordinate 7,978,304 of JAQNCA010000024.1, forward strand.
TCTTGCTGTTTGCACACACACAGACACACACACAGACACACACACACACACACAGATTGGCCAGGGACACAGGAGGATAGCATTTCCCATCCGGAATGATAGGAGGGAGGGCAGGGGAGGGAGGTGTGTTGGGGATCTGGGCAGTCAGATTCTGGTTTGGTTAGTTTCAGGAGCAGGCAGTGTGTACACCATACACAGAACGAAAGAGAAAGAGAGAGAGACAGACAAGTAGAAAGACAGGGATATTTTTGTTGCTGAAATAAAAAAAGAGGCGGAGGAAAAAAAAAAACACTTGCGAGGAAGTATTTGGAGGGTGTAGGTAACAGCCGGTGAGGGCTCCAGCAGCAGCAGCAGCAGCAGCAGCAGCACCTTCACTCAATCAACATCATGCGACCTTGACTGGAGCGACGCGTCAGCTATGGTGTGTTGTAAAGAAGATAGGGGTTTTTTTTGTTTGTTTTTGGGTGGAGGGGGTATTCTCTTGGATCATTAGCGTGTTGGTGTGCATCCAGGGCTTTTAACTTTTTTTTCTCCCTCCCCTCCTTCGCCTCTCCCCCTCCTCGCTTCTGAGGAATGTGGGGCTTATGTCAGTGAGAGTCAGGTACAGACTCACTAATTACCACTGCCATTCTTCCCTCCATCTCTCCTGCCCTCCCTCTTTCTCTTTCTCTCTCTCTCTCTCTCTCTCTAGCCTTCCTTCAACTCTGCCACCTTCAGCGCTCCCTCTCCTTCTCTCTCTCTCTCTCTCTCTCTCTCTCCTCTTTCCTCCACTTCGAGACCTTGTGTGCTCCCCCTCCTCCTCCTCTCTCTCTCTCTCTCTCTCTCTCTCTCCTCTCTTGTCTCCTGCTGTTGCGTCTACAAGCGCTGTCGTGACTGGAGCAGAGGAGAGGACAAACAGAGAGGATCTGAGTCAGAATCCAAAAAAACACCAAAAGGAGAACAGAAACTCTGACTTGTCCTCTCTCTCATTGTGTATGTGTGTGTGTGTGTATGTGTGTTGTTAGACTTATGTGAGATCTCCTCTAATTGTGCTTTGGGGGACCTGTCATTAAAGACAGGAGGCGCCTTGACAGCGAACAAGACACCGGAGAGAACCTGACAGACAGAGCAAAGGAGGAGAGAAGGAGGAAGGGAAGATGAGAAAGTGACACGCTGGATCATTGCTTTTGAACGAGGGGTAGAAGAAACCTACAGTGACACAGTGACTACTCGTCCCATCATCCTACAGGTTGGCTGGAAACTCATCATGTGTCTCTTTTTCTTTTTCTTTTTCTTTTCCTTTCCATCTTTGCTCAATTTGATCTTGCCGGTCCTGTTTAGCGGCTAAAGTTAAAGGACGTGGTGTGTTTTCTCACCTGGAAGACTACAAACACACACATTCAAGCATGCACACACACACAGGCATACACACATGTACACACACACAGTGGGTATCTGGAAGGACATTTCTTCAGCTGGTCCAGTGTTCACACTGACCCAGCTGACTGCCATAACCTTCATTACAAGGTTAAAGGACATGGACTCGATGTTTATTTGTGTGTGTGTATAAGAGTGTGTGTGAGATCAGTTGCAGTCTTGTGGAGTTGTCGTGTGTGTGTGTGTGTGTGTGTGTGCGTGTGTGTGTGTGTGTGTGTGTGTGTGTGTGTGTGTGTGTGTGTGTGTGT
>JAQNCA010000024.1:7980067-7991493 GCA_029783725.1 Acanthurus tractus
GTGTGTGTGTGTGTGTGTGTGTGTGTGTGTGTGCGTGTGTGTGTGTGTGTGTGTGTGTGTGTGTGTGTGTGTGTGTGCGTGAGTGTGTGTTTCAGGAACTGGTTGAGCAGGGCGCCAGTTAGCCTTGGGTGTCCTGTTGTTGTACAAATGAGATTTAGCTGTGCGAACATATATGTGTGTGTGCACGTGTCTGCGAGTATATGATATCCTGTAGATTTGTGTAGCCTACAGTTATAGTATTTTTGTGTCTATGTAAAATAGTTCAGTTGAGCTTTCAAAGAGCAGCCATCTCTTTCAACACTCAGTCCAGACTTCGATTAACAATATTCACTGGATTATGACATCAAATTTACAAAAGGTTCTTCAACTATAGTTTTGGGCCACAGATGTTTTAAAAATGTCCATGTGCTTTATCAGTTGCATTTTATATATGATCTCCCTCACAGGTTCCCATATATTCAATTTATTCCTAGAATAATATTTAAATGAAAGTATAAATCAAGTGTTTTTCAGACCCAAGAATTTGAATTTTTAAAATCTATCAAACTCACAAAACTTACAAAAATATAACAAGGTGTAAAGTAAAAGAAAATGATAAAAAAATGTTACCTGACGAACTAATTATTTAATAATTAAGGTCTAATTATAGTAGATACATAATGACATGCCATTCACCTGAATAGAACAGGGAAGAGAACAGAGTGACACCTGTGATACACTCCTCTCTGAGTGTGCGTAAGTGTGTACGTGAGTGCATGCCGGTTTCTTCTCCACCTCAGCAGGTGACCGGCTTCTTTATGAATACTGTAAATACCTCCACAAGCTTAAGGTGTGTAAGAGGTGTGTGTGAGTGTTGAAGTGCTGGTCAGACCTGATGAAGTGATGACACGCAACTCCTACATGTAAAAACAAAACCAAAAATAGATACTGGTAAAAGTTAGCATATGATAGTCAATATTCAAATGGACCTATATATCTGTCTGCCTGTCTGTCTGTCTGTTTGTCTGTCTGTCTGTGTGTGTGTGTGTGTGTGTCTCAGACAGTGGCCATGGATTCATTGCTGATTGCACAAGAGGGTTCAAGAAGTGAACCCATTTTTCAGAATGATTTTTATCTCTCAACTCACTCTCTCACATTCCACAATGGCAAAAAGGGACAAACAGTCAGTCAGGACAGGAATTTATATCTCAGCTATTTTTTTCTTTTGCAAGACCTTAAGTATATTATGTTTGTGTCCGCTCTGGTTACAGGAAGACAGAGAACATTTGAAAAATGGAGGGCAGCAGGGAGAAAAAATAAGAGATCACTTTTGTTTTTGAGTGCGATGGAGGTTGAGTAGAGTTTGAAAAGCAGAAATCTGGAGGAAAATAACAATAAATAAACCTGAAGCGTAAAAAAAGCAGCTTAAACTGCACCAATTATATACACACAAACTTACACACATAGTACATTGGTTGTGTCACATGACTGTCACATGATCACCTCACGCTCACAATGGGGAAGCACATACCCAGTTTAATGTGTGTGTCTGTGTGTGTGTGTGTGTGACAAGGCCATGAGCCTAATCCACCAATGGAGGCAGCACTCTAAAGCTGCAGAGTAAAGAGACTAATGCAGCTAACAGAGAGAAGGGGGGGGACCTGTTAGCACTATTGTGTTGTTTATGAAACACCTGTAACAAGATCTGATCACCCTCTCTCCCTCTCTCTTTCTGTTTGTCACAAACACACATACCTGGAAAGCACAATGGCCACATTCTTCCCCTCTAAAACATACGCCCTCCCCTCCCCTCCACATCCACATCCACTCCCTCTGTAGCTCTCCTCAGGTCGGGCCAAATGCTGGAGACAAGAGGAGAGTTGAAACAGGTAACAATTATCGAAGCGAATGCAGGTAGGAAAAAAATGAGGGAGCCATTTATGTATAGAAGTGAAAAAATATTTGTCCTTTTTACTCAATTTGTCCGTGAAAGCATGCACTAAGAGGCAAAGAGAGGACTGAAAGTATGGACTAGCATACACTCTTTTGCATTGCAAGGTTCTTGGTGCTCTTTTCAGACAGCAGAGAAAATGAAAAACCTTAAGATGAAAGGAAATTGTTACAACAGTCTGTAGAAGGAAAAACACTGAGAAAATAAATAAATTATTAGGTCTTGTAACAATGGCCAGGGTGCCTTACATGTGCTCTGTCTATTTCCAAAAGTTCTTTCAAATCAGAACATCATGTTTGTCAGTGCCGTCCAGAAATGTTACAAGTTACTTTAGCAAAAACTTTTTACAAAATAAAAGGTTTGTTTAGGTTTAGACACCAAAAACGGACTTGTAGACATCATGGTTTCAGTTGGTTCGGTTCTGGTGATCACAACAGACAAGATTTCCCATAATCCCTCTGGCCACAAGAGGGCTTTGTCACGTGAAGGTAAACACCTGTCTCCATTTACAATTGGTAAAAAGAGTCATGCTTTTGTTTACCTTGTCAGTCTCATCTCTGTGGGTATGAAACCCTGCTGTTCAGCTTGAATTTGTTTGAAAGAGCTCTATTACTGTAAAAATGACCCTTTCAAAAATTACTCATCATAATGTGCCCTCATCTGCTGCTTTTAGATTGGACACCCTTTGAGTTAAGGATAACTGTGATAATAAAAGATACAACATTGGCTGATGGTATTAAACGGGATGCAAACAATGGACTCCTGTGTCAAAGTTACACACTTTGTTGAACAAACCGCCAACCCCAACCTTGTCCATTAGAGGTTTTGTGTCTGAACAACAACGTCATGCTGCTCCTCTGCTGCTCCTGAAGGACAACAGTCATTATTCACACCACAAGACCACAGGAGGGCCTCCTTCGGTTAATGCACATAGGTCATTTAAAAAAAGATGACCAATGCTGTGACCCCTCTGGTTAGGACAGTCTTTTATTTTTGCAGGTTTTGTGCTATCCAAAGACTGACGAGTCTTGGGGAGTCAAACAATTCCCTTAACCAGCTAACTTTAAAGCTGTTCATTTGCAGCGTTGACACTTATTTGCTTAGATCCACATTGTGTGAGCCAATCCATTAGCATCCATCCCAGCTGCATGGGTTAGAGCTGAGTGTCATTAGGAGCTAATTTTACATTAATGCAGGTCAGTTGTTAGGAATGATACCAAAGAGCCCTTAATCTGTGTTGAAAAACTACAGGGTGGTCAACAAAAGAAAAAATACAGTATTTCGTACATGTACAATGACAGTAACATATATAGATGCACCAACTTCTGACTTTGACATTTAAAGTTGCAAAAAAAAAAAAAAGTCAAAATACTTCTTTAAAAAATGGCATTTCATTTGGTAAAAAGCAACAAATAACTTGTTTGGGACTCAAAACTCAAAGTATCAAAAACTTAAGTTGGAACTCATGAGTCTTGATTTGGTTATTGGCTTGTTGTTATGGCCGCCAGTCAACGTCTCTTTCCCACCTGTATGTGGTTTTCAGGTGTTTTCTAAACAAATGCAAGCGGTCTCAGGTTTACATCCTAGACAAGCCCCCAATTTACAAAACAGAATTTCTTGTCTTTAACCTGGGCTTGACAGATGTCACTGTAAAACTGCTGTCAGTAGGATTTTTCATTCTGATGACACCAAGGAACGATCACAATGTCATTGTCAGTTCTAAATGCATCGACCAACACAATCACCACTCCGTTCACCTCCATTAGACTGGAAGGAGGCAGATATTTCAAAAGTAAATCATAACTCTCTGAAAGAGATGGTGCCAGCAGACATGAGGGAGAAAACAATGTTTTTGTCGTAACAGTGAGACGGTGAGACGAGACGTTGTGCAACCGTCTCACTGTCTCTCTTCTGAGAACGTGGCAGGACCAATGCACACTGTTGAGTGTGTAAACAGGTGACATCCACTCACTGTGAAGGCTGGATCAACACTCTGCCTCCCCCCCTCCCCACTCACTCTCCTCCTCCTTCACCCCCTCCCTCTGCCGTTCAACCTCTGACCCCTGCGTAACCCCTCCACCCCACCCCTCTATGTTGTGACACTGCTGAACCCTCCATCTTCTCTCCTCCTTCTCCTCTTACCCCCCCCCTTCCCACTTCCCCTCCTCCGTCCTTCAACCTGCTCGTACACTAATGCTGTTATTATGCTTCATTTCACTGCTAGTTTTCTTCCTCCTCCTTTTTCAGCTGAATGGAGTTTGCTTTTTTTTCCAAGTCTGTCTTAAAACAATACTTTCAAGCCCACATGTTCATTAAAAGCATTACTGACTGCTGTAACTGATCCCTTCCTAATGTAATGACAGTGTGAGTGATGGGGGACAAAATCTACAAAAGTTTTGTACAGAACCAGGAAATATTAATTGAAAATCACCTGAGGGGGAATTTTTTTTTTGGTCAGTATGGACAGAAGGAATGTTTAACAACTGCATATGTGGATGTGATATTACTGTTGGAAGATAGACTTAAAAACGTGAACCTGTCCTTTAGCAGAAATCATCCAGTTGCTCGTTCTCAAACAGGCTCTTCTCTGCATACCTGTTGTTACACACAATGGGCTAGTTGTCTGGACAGCAGGCCAAGAGGCAAGGTGTGTGTGTGTGTAAGTGTATGTGTGTGTGAGCAATGGATGATTTGATTCTGGCAAGGGAAGATTGTGTGGGAGTGAATAGGTTTTGGGGGACAGAAACTAATGGTGCTCCGTCTCGCGATAAAATTCGACCCCAAACAAACACATTAATACACACACACTGACGCACGCACATGCACACTTACACGCTTACACACTTTCTCTGCTATTCACCCCTGCTCCATCAGAATGGAATGTTCCATGTGCGAGGCTGACTCTGTGAACCCATTCACAAAACTGAGAAGAAGTGCCCATACTCAGGCCACACACACACACACACACACACAATAATGCATGTGCACACACACATACAAACACCCTCCTTACCCCATGCACACATATGCATGCATGCATGTGAAGACAATCAGCTCCGTCCCTCACACCTTCTCTCGTCCTTCCATGGTACAACTTCCTTTGTGAAGTGCTTTTTCTCTTCTCTTCCTATAATAAAACCCCTGTTTTGGGTTTGATGAAAGTGGAACTGTTCAGCACTGTAGATATTGTGTGGTTAAAGGTCTAGAAGAGTTAGATGACTCAAAATTCCTCCAAATTTTCTTTGTGTGTGTGTGTGGGGGGTAGAGAGGGAAGTTTGAGAACAAAAACCCTTTCCAGGTAATGAGGGATGGTACAGATTTCAGGTGGAAGATTGCCAGGAGACACATATGGGTGTAGTTGAATATGATCATTTGAATATTAGTCAACACATTATGAACTGTATGATCCATTACTTGGAATTACAGATATTACGCTTTGTGTTCCTTTCTCACCCTTGATAATGAGATGCTTACTGCAAAGACTTCATTCATTCATAGAGTTATGGTGTCGTTAAATAAAATGATGCAAGAATCAGCAATAAAGCTGATTTAAAGGATATAATATATCCTTTAATACATAATAGAATACTTAGGTTTGTTTTAGGTTGTTTCACAATGAATTGATACCTGTAGTAATGGTGGATTAAGATCGGGGTGTGCTCACCAAGAACTTGTTCATGCAAAATGTCCTACCACATCTAATGATTAATATCTTTGTGGCTGATCTAAATGTCTGCACGTATTGCAAGGCAGAGAAAATGGCCTGCCATCAGAAAGATGAGGCACACGTGATTCAGATGAATTGGGATACATGTGCATGCTGTTCTACAACTTCTCTGCAAAGACAGTGATGTGTTGTGCTCTGTTGTACTCACAAGTGACAGATATAGTTGTTTACAGAAAGACAAAAAGATCCTGAAAGGTTAAGTTTTTATCTCATCGTCAAAAGTAAATGCTTTGCTGGATCCCCCATTTTGGAAAGTTACAAAAACGAACAAAAGCTATAGTGCAATCTGGCGAGCACTGCATTTGAAGCATACAGACATTTTAAGACTATTAAAATTATGGAATTAGGATGGAATTGTGTTATGAGAATCAAGTAAAGTAATGAGAATGTGAAGCTCCCCCCAGAGATGCTTTAAAGTATGTAAAAGTACTCAAATATGATTAAGGTTTTGTTTAACATGGTTTTCTAGTGTAAACTCTGAAAAGGTGCTGGGGGCATATGTGTTGTTTCTCTTTCACTGAGAAAATCTGTATCCATGGATCTCAGGCCCTGTGTCCTGTCCATCACAGCTGCTTTTGTTGGTTTGATCTGTCAGGAAGTGGTGCATCAAGATGGCTGACCTGAATGGATGAAACACTGAAACTTTCACTCTGTGGACTTATAAGTTCCATTTCTGCTGGAGGTATTAGGTTTCTTGTGATGCAACAAAGCTAGCAAGCATATCTCAAGTACTTTGAATCTCAGATTTTAAGGAAGTGCACAGACATCGCCCCCTTCAGCAGAGGAGTGTGAAAACACCTCAAGAAAATCATTTTTTTTGAGTCAAGGGGATCTTTATTGAAACATTTATTTTAATATGGTCTTGTTTATAGACACCATACATTTATATTTGAAATATGACAAAGCCTTAAAATAAAGTGCTTTAGAGCAAACGAGTGCAACTATAAAATAATCAGACAAAAGCTAAAACAGCTTAGATGACCATTGCAAACACATGTTGCTGTGTTAAACTGAGCATGTTGCCTGGAGTGAGTGCATCAGGTATAATGTTCTGCAAATAAAGTTGAATTTAAATGAACGGTTAAAATAAACAGCTTAGAAAATAACTCCAACGTTCACCTTTGTTTTCAGTTCCAGTTACACATTTACATGTTTAACAGTGGATTTGTTTACAACCAGTAAGACTATCTGGACTGTTGAGTTTCGTCTTAATGAACTTTTGCCTCCAAATGTCATCAAAACTATCGGAACAAGACCCAACATGTCATAATCTCCCCTTTTCTTTTCTTTTATTTCAACTGCATGCTGGTTACACTCTATCACATGATAGTTCGTGTTGTTTCTCAGTGTTGGGAGCGAGTACAGTCACCCTCACTGACGTTATGACGGTCATTGGTCAGATAATAAGTGGCTTCAGTGTGGTTTTAAGTCATGAGGATGACTCTGTTTCTTTTTCTATTGTGCCTTACTTTTCTTTCAAATCTTTTCCTCATCTCTGTCTCTCTCTTTCTCTCCTTCTTTGTCTCCTTGACCTTGGCAGTGATTGTAGCACCTAAGCACACAATGCCCCCTGCTCAGTCATTGGTTAGCGACAAGCCACATGACTGGAGTGTCAGCTGATCAGATTCTAGGCAAAAGGGGAAACTTCTTTCATCAGGATGGAAGAAAAAAATGTAGGACTTTAATGTCAGATCCTGTGTGTATGTGTGTGTGGGGGGGGAGGGCAGAAAGGCTCCCTTTGTGCTGAGTCATTACTGTTAATCATAAGTGGGAAGCTGGGATTGGCTGACGGTAGATACAGGATGTGAGGTGACCCTGTGAATGAGGAAGTGTTACCACAGAAAGGAGGCAGACTTTTCCCTTCTGGCACAATTGGAGTCTTACTATTGGAAGAATTACTAGGCTGAGCAGCATTTATACACTCAAAAGTGACTGTCAGGGCTTATACACACCTTCAGCCCCTTGCATACAGGTGCACAGGATGACGGATCTGTAGACAAAACTCCTGGACGATGTCATTTTAGTTGCAGTAAAACTTTATTGAAAATACAGGTAAAAAAAACTCCCACTGAAGGTTCAAAGACGGAAAATTTTGTATCTCCAATGATTGTTTTGCAAACAAAAGGACTGAGTTTTCTGCGCTCAACACTGGTCAACTTAAATCTGCACACACACACTCACACACACGCCCCTGTGAGCCGAATGACACCGTGCTGTGTTTACTCCCACTGTTACGATGTCGAGGGTCAGCTGAGGTTGACGTTCCAGAAAAAAATATTTAGATTGTTTTTTAATCTTCACATCTCAACTTTCAGGGCTTTTTAAAATTACTTGTTTAAGTTAAGTTTTGTTAACCTATAAATAATTTTGATGTTGATAGAAAAATGCTTATAAAAATGTCAGAAAATATAGTGTTAATATTGCTCTTCTCAATTCCTTTTTATTTAGCTTCTACATAAGATTTAAGTCTTGTTCCAACATTTCTCAGTTACATTAGCAGGTTTTGTTTCAATTTCTATTTTGTGGAAATGGATGGCGCCATCCTTAATTTCGTTTCAGTATTAGTTGTAGTTTAGTTTAGTTTAATCGAAAGTATTAGAAGCTCTATGAGACTTATCTTTTTAAGAATCATTCAGACAGTATTGGATACAAATCCTGTAATTGCTTGCTAAAATGACAAACCCTTTCAAAACGTTGCTGTTGTTTCTGTAATATGTTGAATTACTTGAAGTGTTTTGGTCCTCTTAGTCTTGCTGCTGGGTTTTGTTTTTTGACAAGAAAATGGTTGTTTTAGCCGACTGAATTTGAATTGTGTAATTTTTTTTTTTTTAATGTGCAGTGTAAGGAGAAAAAGACAGAGAAATGAATTGGGATTGTAGAAGTTCCGTAGACGTAAACAGATAAAACACAAGGGCACAGATGCTTATATTTAAGTGTGTCTGGCTAAGGAAAGAGTGTTTTTCTTTTCCCTTTAAGTATTTTCTTGGCAAACAAGTACTTTGTTGAGTCTCATCCCTCAACTGTCTCACATGCCCTGCAGGGTTAACGTGTCTTGCACTTTCACATATCTGTGATGTTCATGTTTCCATTGACGGTTAGCAAATACTGTGAAGTTTATACACAATATAATACAATATCTCACAACAGAGGCTGTTGAAATGCACTTGCCCAGTGGTGATATTTAATGTCTGACTCATAGCTCAGACCACTTTACTACTGGTTTTGGTCATACAGAAAACATCTTATCAACCACATAAAAATAAAGGCAGCAAGTTTCAGTGACACAGATGTTAATCATTTTTCAAACAGAATTATCAGTTTGAAATGCTACTTATACCCAATCTAGCCTGTGATTGGTTGTGTCAAAGCACAAGAGTGTGTGAATGTTTTTGAGGTAAAGCTTTATACCGACAACAACTCTTTTAGGATACAATTCAATAGCTATATTTTGATTACTAATATTGTTTTTCTCACATTAACACATGCCATAATCAAATTTTGTGTGATGAAGATGTGTTTTGGGAATGAAATATGTTATGAGAGTAACAGAAATAATAAAATGGCTGTACATTCTGAACAGTGAATATGGTTTAAATGTAAAATTACATGCATTTCTAATAATAATAATAATAATGATAATAATAATAATAATATATATATTACTTAAGTTAATGCTGTCCCTTCAATCTCTTTCTATGTCTGCTAGCATGCACGTATGCCAGTGTGTGTTGCTGTAAAGACAGTAGACACAAAGTCGCCTCTTCTTCACACTTTAACCTTCTCCTCATATGTTTCAGTGACCGTTGTAGAGCTGTTTGTGTGCAGCTTCTTGTTGCTGTGTACAGGTTCATATCAAACCTGTTGGGCCAGTTCCCACATGTCTCTCTATCTGTTTCTATGAACTCCGAGCTGATGACCATCTTTACTGCATTCTGCTGTCTTCAGTGCAAGACTTATGATTTTATTACAGAAGTAATGTTTGGTAACACTTTATGTTACAGCCTAGAGTGCAATCTTGTTGTATGTGCCAAGAACCATTAAAATACTTAGAGCTTCTTATTGGTACTTATCTGTAGGGACTGTGTAGAAAAGCAAGGTGGAACAAGAGAAAAAACATTACGTAATTTAGATCAAAGTAGATGTCTCAAACATATGTCATCTTAAAGCTTTAATAATTTCTAATCTTATAATTAAACTTGGACAGTATATACTGTCGCCCATCTCATGTTTTTAAGAATAATAATAATAATAATAATAATAATAATAATAATATGTGATTATTAATGAGTGAAACTGCAGTTTACTGTGGCCAAACTGTGACTAAAGATATAAGCTGATCAGAAAACTCCTCTTGAACAACTCCTCTTCTCTACTCCTCTCTATCTTTGGTAGTATTATATAGCTGGACACCGGAGTTTCTTTTGGGGCAACCTTCCCTGATAGCTGCCCTAAACAAAGGCTGAACAGCTTTTTTTAATGTACTTCGCCCACCACAACAAGGAGCAGCAGTGACCCTAGTCCATCCAAAGGACATAAGAGAGGAGCAATGGTTGATGCAGTGGGTTACCATTTAACTGTAAGGGCCAACATGGTTGTCACAACAAAATCTTGATATTGCACATTTCTGCAAACCACTGTACAACTTGTACACTTCATTGCTATCATAAAAATGTTTGTTCAATGAATATCAAAGAAATGTGATTACATTGCATGTGAATGAAATGATGTTTAAATAGTGCAGTGTCAACTGGATGACAAGCAAGCTGCAAACCAGTATTTAAGACCACTTTAAGGTCCCGAGTTTCATCAGGAAAACCTGGCAATTTTAGGAACCATCTTGGTGTTTTCCAGCATGTCAATACCAGCTGGCAAAATTGTGAATTTTAAGCCAAAACATTATGTTTTTCTTCACCTGAACCCAATGTTTTTTTGGGCCGAACTCTATCCAGATCTTAACTGCAGCGTCATCACAACATAAAATAGCAGCCCAGTTGCCAGAATAAAATTCTAATTTTGTGCGTTTCTTTAAACTTCAGTTTTATTACCCAGACCTGTACCTAACACATATTCAGTGTAATTAACGCCCCCATTCCCTGTAAACCCCCTGTTGTTTCTTCCTTGTTCCTTAAAGTCTTGTTTGCTTATGCTGTATGTATATTTAAGTGTCAGTAAAGTGATGTTTTAAATTCACATAAAACTTGAAATTTCCTCATAGTTATTCACAGCTACATTACAGTGTGTTGCTAAATGTCCTCCCTTGATTTATTTTTGTTTGGTTGTTTTGTCTGTATGTTTTATGTATTTTAAAGGATATTTCTTGCCTTTATGACCTGGGTTTAGAACCATTGGTGTATGTGGTACTAGGCTAAACAAATTAACAATGCCTTCACTTGAGCTGATATCTGTGTGCGTGAGAATGTGTTTTAGTGATACAGTGTGCAAGTAATAAAGTCATCGTGGTCTTTGAGCTTCTCTCTACCATTTATGGCTGCATACGGCCTTCACTCCAACCTTATTACACCCTGTTGAGGAGAGAATAGATTTCTCCATCTGTAAACCTTGAACTGGCTATCTGCTTGTACTGTGTGTGTGTGTATGAGAGTGTGCGTTTGTGTTTATACATGCATGTGTTTGTTTAGTGTGTGTGTGTATATGTGTGTGTGTGTGTGTGTGTGTGTGTGTGTGTGTGTGTGTGTGGGTGGGTGTGTGCGTGTGCGTGTACCTCTGCCAAAAAGGCAAGAATCAGTGATTACATGTCCTTCATTAACA
>JAQNCA010000024.1:7992232-8035114 GCA_029783725.1 Acanthurus tractus
CACACACACACACACACACACACACACACACACACACACACACACACACACACACACACACACACACTCACACAAAACCACACATGACCACACTTGTGCTGGAGTAGCAGCACCTCGTCTGATAAGCCTATAGGCCCCGTTCTCTTTTAGGGTTGTTAAAGGTTATATACACTTCCACACATTGTCAGCGTGGTCTCCTTCCTATTCTCTCTGACCCTCTCTGTGTTTCTGGTAAATATGACTGGAATGTGACAGCTTTGGTTGAGTTTGTATTCTCTTTATCTCCATTGTGTTTATCAGCATGTCGCCAGCAAAGTGACTTTCAATTCATATTTAATTCAACCTAAGACAAAGGAAGGCACATGAGCACTTTGTCAACTGAAACTAAATCATTAAATCACTGAGATGTAAACAGCTCAGCTGGTCAGAAAAAGTTCATTTGCACATTGCGGCAAAAGCAAAAATGTGCCATCAGTGGCGGAAAGTCAATTTACTTAAGTATCGTAGCTAAGTACAGATTTGAGGTACTTACACATTACTCGAAGAGCCTATTTTTATATAATTTCAAGAAGAAATACAGTATATTGTGTGTAATAGACTTCTATAGAAACTAACATTTGGGGGCAAAGTTGTTTGAAACTGAGACTAAAATAAGAGGAATTTTTGATTGATGTAGTAATTAAAACATTTAGATGACCTTCGAAACCAGCTGAAAAATCCTAAGTGATCACAGATAAAGAAATTCAAATCTCTTCTGTTTTGTCTCTTGTCTCTTCACAGTTTTTTTTAATTAGTCAGTTGTTTTGAAACTTCAGAAAAACCAAAAACTTTAAGATATACAAAAGGAAAGATTTGGTTTGATGAATCATGTTGGTTCTCCGGTTTAAAGTGCTTGTCAAACACTTACAGTGAGAGCTGAAGTGACAGCTCATAAACAGCAACTCTATGAACGTTTGTTACCCTTTTTTATGGTTAACACTTTGGTTTGTCTTGACATGTAGTGTTGCCGTTTGTGGTTTTAGGGTTGGCAATGGCAGGAAGGCCTCTTTTTGTGGTCTACAGTGACATTTCTCAAAAACTACAGAATAGATTGTCATCACATTTTGTAGCCACATTCATGATTCCCTTTTGAATCACTTTGATGTCTTCTGACTTTCTTTTAGTATCATGATAAGATCATGATCATAGTGCTCATTAGCAAATGTTAGCATGCTAACATATTAAATTGGATCATGAACATGGTAAGCATTTTATCTGCTACACATTAGCATGTTAACATCGTCACATCGTCACAGTTAGCATTTAGCTTAAAGTAGCATTATTAACATAGCATTAAATGAGCTGCTAGCATGTGAACTCAGAGATTTGTTTCAGAAATGTGTGCATTTAGAATAACCTTCTCATGTTGGATTTTTGCTATAAATACAGTTTGCAAACTACAAAACACTGGCTCATTACGCTGGGCTGGACTTTTCCCTGATTGTTGTCAATCATCACCTTTTGGCACACCCTCTGCCCTTTCATCCCATCCCTTCCCTTTTGTCTTATTCCTTATCAGTTAAGAGAGAGATTGAAGGAGAAGGAAAAAAAGGCTGGGGGGGGGGGGTTACCTGCATTAAGTGGCCCCACCTCTCTCCTCTGGCCATTCAGAATGAGTAAACACTAAACCACCTTTTCTTACCTCCACACTCAAACAGTCAGACACGGGCAGGCAAGGAGACTGTCTCACTGTCGCAGCCTGTCAGTGTGAACAGACAGTCAGAGAGTGAGTTTCAGACGAGTGTGCACGTGCAAAGTGACTTTTTGAGGCAAAACACACCAGCTGCATCTTCTAGGCCTGCTCGTCAAATCCTAGACTCTTCAGTTTGGGATACAGGTACAGTTTTAAGGTTGATTTTCAAGTGTGTTTCCTCTTTGAAGGTCTCTGTAGTGAAATCGTGTCAGATTTGAGTCTCTTCAAAAACTTGTTACCACTTCTTGTTATAGTCTCACTCTGCTATTTAAACATTTTTTAAATTGAACTTCACAAATCTTGATCATGCAGCCTTTAAAAGTCTCCGGCTTGCGGTTGAAAATTTTGCAATTCTGAACTTGTCGCATAATTCTATGACAGATGAGCTGTATACTTCCTAGTGTGCCTCTTCCTTCTGTGTGACATTATATGACATTGTGAACCTTTCTTTGACCAAACCTTACATGATTTTGATAAAACGTTCTGAAGGAAACAGTTGTTTTTCCTGTTGTTTTCTGTCTTGGAGGAAATCTGCTGTTCCGCTCTATTAGTTACTGTTGACCAGAATTCCCTGTTTCATCGCTTTATCAGAGCAAAAATCATTAGAAACAAAGGCACTTAAACCAATCAGATTGGATCTGATTGGAATGGAAATCAAGATGTCTTTAACAATGAAACCAGTGGAACCAGTGGAGTGGCATGACACTGTATGTGTATGTGCATGAATCAGTTTGAACGTGTGTGTGTGTGTGTGTGTTAAAGGTGGGGGATAAAAAATGTTTCAGTGACTTCATGGAAAGGCTGGTATTATTGCTCGAACACTTCCGGGTTC
This sequence comes from Acanthurus tractus, assembly GCA_029783725.1. Lineage (NCBI taxonomy): Eukaryota > Metazoa > Chordata > Actinopteri > Acanthuriformes > Acanthuridae > Acanthurus > Acanthurus tractus. The sequence continues at coordinate 7,994,797 of JAQNCA010000024.1, forward strand.
TTCGTCATATAATATGTGGACTTTCACCTCCATTAGGAGAGCTGTTTGTTGTGTGGATGTGTGTGGGTGTGACAGAAAAGCCAGTGATCTGGTGTTAAATTTCATTCATTTAAAGTGCACTCAAGGCTAAATATGACAAATGATGATACATAGTGCTTTTAAATAGTAACTGGCCTACTGTTTTGTAAGAGATGTTGAAAGTTACAGTTAATAGAAATGATTGTGTTGGCAGAAAAGTTACTTCATTTGCAAGTTTCTGCAGTTGTGTCATTGTGGGAGTCTGCCACACGCTCCCTCAACTTGTTTGTAGACAGGGTGGGCCACTGTTTGATTATAAAAGTGTGCATGAAGGTTAGTTGGGTGCCTAATATCATATATTATCAAATCTTGCAGGTCTCCCCTTACACACGCACACACGCAGGCACAAACATATGGGGCCTCCAAAGCCTCTATCACGAGTGTGTGACACCATCAACGTCTGTGGTGATTGTCTGAAACAATGTCAGCTTTGGCCTTGAACAGGCTAGCTGATTAGCCTGAGGAATGTGTTTGCCTAAGGAAGCAAAGCCCCTTTCAGCTAGCGCTAAAGCTAAGACTAAAGCAGATGATTAGTAATGACTGTAGCTGGGTGAGGGTACTTATGTGGCAACATTTGGTTTCAGTTGACCCTTTTATCCAGCATTGCTTTAAAGAAAACCTGTGTGTTTATAATCAGTGCCTCAACAATGGCTGGTTGTAAATTTAACTTCGTTCTAATGCTGTTTTTGCGTCAAAAAATAAAAATTAGGATGCAGGGTCTTTGTTATATTGCTTAAAATCATGGTGCTTGAGTACAATTGTGTTGATATGAGTGGACAAATGTGAAGGTCCTGGAGGCAGGGGGGCTCTCAGAGTAAATGAAGTGGAATCATCCCTCCGTGGTGAAGTTGGGGTTGGCTGAAGGCGGTCACTTACGCACTCTGTCTGACCTGAAATTCTTCAGGCCAGTTTCACTCTAAAGGGCTTTCTAGCGCTGAGGGAGGCCTGAACATTTAGCCCCCTCTTCTCCGTTCATTAGGCTCTCTCACTCCTCTTCATCTGGTCTTTTCCTCCTCAAACTCCCCACACACATTCCCTCTCTTCGCTTTTTTCTACATTTCTTCCCCCTCCTCCCCCTTTTTCCCCTTAGCTTGCCGTCCTCTCCACACCTTCCTCGTTTGTCCCTCCCCCTCCCTGCTGCTCTTCTACGAGCTTGAGTGAACCAGAGGAATGAGGGTGACAGGTACATGGATGGGAGGAGTGAAAAAGGAAAGAAAAGTGGAGGGATGGAGGCAACAGGAGGCAAAGACAAAAATGAAGGTCTTCAGAGTTTGCAAATCAGGTGCAGATTAGATTTTTACTTATGTAAGAAAGAAACCTTTGAACAAGAGTAATGGGATTTAGAGTGACAGAAAACAAAGCTACCAGTTTATAATCACAGAAAAAAGTTGCAACTGAAAACTGCAGCCTAAATATTTTAAAATTTTTAAAGAAGTTGACGTGACAGTGAAAGAGTTATTGAACACAGTAAATATGGAAGTGTTGAAAGATATCTAAGTGTCAGCCATAGAGATATCATTAATTTTTACATTGATATGGCTGCTAGTAATTATGGCACAAGGTAATCACTCTTTCAAGTTGTGTTTGTGTGTTACTTCTCTAATGTAAATCAGTGTTTACTCCTAGCTCTGTTTTTGGTCTCAACTTTCGGGGGAATATCTGCCTTGATGCTGGGCAGTGAAAGTGCTTACTGCGAATGTGCATTAGATTAAATTGAGATTTAAGATCAAAGATTAAAACATCTCTTTTGGGTCTAACATGTTATGATTTTTCATTGTTTTTATGAAACCTACAAGTCAACTAATCCAGAAGTTAAACTGCAGATTAATCAATAATGCTAATAGCTGCTTATTGCAGCCTTAATGTTGCAACAATGTACCACAACAACACATGACTGTGTCTTGGCAATATCTGTTAACAATGTGGAGGGACCAAAAAAATGAAAACGCAGCTTTCCTCAGTGTGATTTAATGCTTCACCCTGTTTTAGTCAGCATGCTGACAATTGAGCTGTGAGAACCACAGAGTGAGGACATCATGTGTCTTTAAGGTCAACCACAGTTCTCACTTCTCATCTCTCAAGTTCATTGTTTCACTTGGTTGTGGTCAATTAGTGCAGCTGACGGCTTGTAATGTACATGTGCAAGAGACGCCTGAAAAATATGACTTTATGTTGTTTACATTTGAGTTTTAAAAGGCAAACAGAATCCTCATCGTGCTAATTCTTGCTTCACATTTTTCTTAGAAAATAAACTATATGGGTATTTTACACCTTGAAGTTGTCTAATGTACATGGAAAAACTACGTGGTCAAAGACACCAAAATCACAGGAGGAAGCTTTTTCTTTGCATGTCTGAAACAATTTGTCAATTGCTTTGCATGTCTGCGAGGAACTGTTTCCAAGAAAGCACAGCATGGGACCTAATACTGTGGTGTATTCCGACAGGTCGTATCACTCTAAAGGAATAAATAGCAAGACCTCTTGTCTTGTGACACGCTACTCATTTACTTATATGAGAAGACTTGTAATAATAGATGACAGTCGTACAGCCTCAATGGCTGGGATACTGATTACTGCCACCCTCACTGCTTTGTTGCTCGCCTCAGTCCTGCTTATTCACATTTTTACCTATGTGGCAAATTCCATTTGTGTAGTGTTTTTGCGTTTGTGTGTGTGGTTGTGTGTGGGTGACCCTGGTCTCATTAGTAAACCAGCTTATCAGAGATAACCAGCAGAGGCCCTCTCTAAAGTGCTTACTTATGATTTAGTTTTAAGTAAGTCTGCTTTAGCTTAAACCTATTGTCAGCAGCATGGTTATAGTGTTAATTATAATTCTTTGTTCCATTTTAGTCAGGAGTCATGACTTGGGGCTGGGATTGACATTACACCTGAGTTCACTGTGTTTCAGTACAAGTCAGAAAATGAAGTTGCTATCTTACTGGTAAGCCGTTCTAGGTTATTCATTGTTAGTCATGTTAGCAAAACCATTTGATAACAATGAATTACATGGAAAACATGGCCACAGAATGAGAAGTTGAACATTACTGTATGCACAACTGATTTAATAAGACACAGAGAGGAAAGAAGCGCAAACAAATGGTATATCAAAGCAATATCCACTGGTGTTGATGTATGAAGCAGCCATCTTGGTATTCAGGGTTGCGGTTGGTGATGTTCTCCTGACTTCACCAGACAAAAAATTTGGGGGTCATTCAAGTTGAAATTTCTGTGAACTTGGAAATTCTGACTTTTCAGTTCAAATGGGATGAATTTCCTGGTTACCAACATGAAAAAAATGCAATCTGTAGCCACAGTGTATGCAAAACACACTGTCACTGTACAAGTTTACATCAGTGATTCTAAAAGTGGGATCCCCCAGGGCCTCTTGTAAGGGCTCCAGGACTTCTCAAGAATGAAGAACTTATTTTCACTAAAATTCCATCCATAAAACAATGACTGCATGTATATCTATTTTAGTCATGGGTTCTATACGCTTTTTATACAATTTTTCTGATAAACAGAGTATCCCAATGCATGGGCCATAGCCCCTTGGTGGACTGCAATAGTATTGCAGGTATTTTGTAGTCTGGACTATAAAACGTCTTCCATAGCAAATTTATTGAAATATATGCATTCTATAAATAAACTCTTTCTGTTTTTCTCTGCATCCAGCTGTGTGTCATTCCTCTGGCTCTCTCAATTTACATGATGATTTGTAAATATTCTTTGTGGTGTCCATAGTTTTACAGGAACCTTTGTTTTTGTAAAATAGACAATGTTATAATGTGCAGTGAGCCATCTACTTTGCAGCGTTTATTAAGATGATTATGTACATGTCCATGACAAAATGAGATGGAGGTGGGCCTCGAATGTGTTTTGGAATTTTTAGAGTATCTCAAGCCTCCAGAGTTTGGGAAGCTCTGATCTAAAACCCAAAACTTATCAAATAGGGGCACAACAGACAAATCCTATCAAGTGGGAGTCTATGGTCTATTTTTTATGTTAGTTACGGATCCTTTGATGTGAAAAATGTTGTGGACCACAACATCATTTCAAAGGACGAAGCCAGAAATATTCAGTATCTTTTTTGGTTAGTGAATCAAATGAAAACGTCAGAACTAAAAATGAATCAATCCAACTAACAAGTAAAATGTTATTTTCCTCCTAAATGACACGTTCCTTTGTTACAATAGGCACTGTAGTTTATTAACAATTCCATAATTTACACCTTTTTTATTGTCATTCTCTAGAAGCTACAACTCCAAGCTTCTTTTCAATTTACGGAGCTATTTTGAAACAGCTAAAATGTGTATTTGTTGTTTTACAAGTTTTATGTTTTCAAGCCACAGATAGGGTAGGATGAAACGTATTGTTGCTTTCCATCTTTTAATAGGATTCATTGCTGTTAAGAAAAATAAGAGTTGAGTTTCCTCACCAGGTACACATGCAGGAAATTTGATGCAGTTTTTTTCAAAAATATGGGATAATGTTGGCCGAACTGCAAACCTAAAATCAGGATTAAACCTGACACAGTTGGTTTTGGTCAGATCAAGTTATTGCATGTTTGTGTGTCTGACAAATGATTTAGAGGACATGTACAATGATTAAGGCGCGAGCGACAGTAAATGTTTCTCCTCGACGTTGCGACTCTTCCTGTGGGGTTCAACAGTTAACCGCTGACCTGTGGGGCCAATGTGCGGTCACCTGAACACCTAACCCCTCTCAGACTTGTCTGAGTCCAGATTGGCTCCCACTAATGACTGACAGTTAATCTTTGATTTGGAATCAACCGCACTGGCTCAAGTGAAGAATGTTACTGACCTGTGATCCTGTTTTCTGACAGTCTGCAGTCTTTCAGATTTTGCACATGACAAATGATTGTCCAAAATGTCTTGATATGAAAACACCCTGTCCTACATAACTTTACACATAGTTCTTTAAGGGATTTTTTTCTGTGATTATTTTCAATTCTTGTTTGAAAGTTATGGTAATTGATTTAACAGTCTTAGAACTGGTAGTTGATGTGCTACAGCCCAAATATAGCTCTCTGTCATTTGTGCTTTAATCCCTTTTTTGTCTGTCCATCATCCTCTAGTCTTTATGCTAAATAGACTTTCTTCTTGCCTGTTTACTCAGTCGTTAAGGAGTGGGGCTGCTTTCAATAGCAGCTGAAACTCCGGTGCACTGCTGACCACACACTGTGACTTTCATCTCTCTCCCTTTCACCCCATCTGCTCTCTATCCTTCATTCTTTCTTTTCTTTGCTCTTTCCAGAAAACTGAGGGCAGTTTTTAGACAGAAACCTTCTGGGCGAGTGATGTTCTCTCCTCTGGCTGTTTTTGCTCTAAGTTGTTTCTCTATCTGCTCTCTTGACTGCCCAGGAAGGTGTGTGTTGTTTGCTTAAGTTAAGCTGTGCGAGGAACATGTTCACCGTTGTTATGTACAAGAAAAAAAAACACATGCGCATGCTCGAATACACACACTCATACGTTCACACACACACACACACACACACACACACACACACACACACACACACACACTTGCACAGGGTTGTAGTCTTGTGCTGACATGACAGAAATCAATCGAGTGGTAACTCCCAGCCAAATTTCCAAATGTCAGAATAAGACAACATGCGGAAGTGCTCAACCTCAGTTTGAACATTTCCTGGATTTTTTTTTTTTAAATTTATGCTACTCCAAGCAGAAAACCCTTAAAACCCACAAAACTACTTCTCCCATCATCCCTCTCTTCTCCTTCACAGAGTGAAGATTTGTGCAGCAGCTTCTTTGGTGTGCATGTGTTTTTCAGTTGTGGATAAAGTACTCAGATTTAAGTAGCAAAACACTGTAAAAGAATTACTGGCAAGATGCTTATTATCAGACAATGACATACTCATTATGCAGATAAGAGACGCCATCTACGACTGATTTATTATTATGTGTGACTTGATAAGATTGTAAGTACCTTCTAATCAATGTGCACAGGTAACATTTTACTGTTGTGGCTGTTTGAGATTGAGCTCATTTAACTGTTTTATATACGGTTAGTTTTTTTAGTCTAGTGGTTTTCTAACATAGCAGTTAACCCCTCAGAACAGCCTCAAGATAAATTTGAGGGGAGTGATTTACTGTTTTAATGTATTTAATGTTTGTTTTAGCTCATTTTTGCTTTTCTTGTTTAAGTTTTATATCAGTGGGTTTAAAAAATGAAATCATCATTGAAGTTTAGAGAGGAAATCTCTCGTGGAACTACTACGACTCATAAACATCTGATATGTGACAAGGAGTCTCAACAACGCATTGTTGATTTTTTAAGTTGCAAGACAAAATGATTAGGATGACCCTGGTTAATTAGCATTAAAAATATTGAAGGAAAATACATCTTCTTTCAGAAGTGTTATTCACACATTTTCACAAAAAACTTCCTACTAAAGTCCTTGTTGGATCCGCCCACGAACAGACACACACACACTCACCCAAAGTACCTGTTTAAGCTCCACCCTCATCTTCTCTCTTGTTTGCAGCCTTAGCTCAGTGTAGTGTGTGTGTGTGTGTGTGTGTGTGTGTGTGTGTAGAGGAGGCTGGCCTATGTGCTCAGTGCCCTGCTGTACCTGTCTCTCATGGAGGTGGACTAACACTCCCAGAGCAGGCAGCCAAGCAGCGCTGTGAAGCAACAGGGGTAGCTATCCTCCCATCTGACCTCTCTCTGCTTCTCCTTCCTCTTCTCTTTTCCACCAACATCCCATCTGCTCTGAAATCCTTGTCAAGATTTCTGCACTGTTTTACTCTCACTTCCCTTTTGCTAACTAACTGTCTGTCAGTTTAATAGATATCCTTCTGGCTTGAATAACAGTTTTTTTAATGGTTGTTATTTAGCATTTCTCTGTGTATTTGTCTCAGTTTTGAAAAGGGAGGTTGAAATAGCATTTGCATGACTCTTCTGCAGTAATTCTAAGTATTTGTCGTGTGCTACATGTTAAAATAGCAGGATTGGAGTGTATGCAAGTGCTGGTGTTTCATTGATCCTCTTCTGCTGTCTTGTGACCCTGTTGTCAGGGGCTGCTGGGTAAATGTAGAGAGTCGATCGCCTCCACGTGTCCACGTGTGTGTGTGCACGCAGCTAAGATGGCGGCATCCTTAGGCCTGCTTCCTTTAGTACACTGGATCAGTGTCACTCAGGATATGACTGCAAACTAAAAGGCAAATTGTTCCCTTCGGTTAAGTGCACACTGGGCTTTCTTTGCATCATAATCTGCACTGTACTGGGAGCCAAAGAGAGGTTTCCTGGCTTCTACACTTCTGAATAAAATCTGCAAATGCTTCTGGGAAGAGTACATGATAGTAGTTTTGATTTGAATGTCAGGTCTGTAATATGAAGAATTAAATGTTCTTCCTCTTTCTAGTTGTGAGGAACTATGCCTTGACACTATCATGCCTTGTTCGGTAATTTGAGGAAAAAGATGATGATTGTTGGCAGTAGTCAATCTGTGTTTATGGTATGGGAGCTTTTTGCCTGCTCATAAAACAATTCAGTCCCCAATAACATGCTGTTAATACGTAGAGAATCAGGTGCTTCTATCAATCATAAACACAATGTAATGGGTAATCTTCCACAGCTATAACTGGAACACTTTAACCTAGCAGGCCGGCACTGTGAGACAATAAAATCCTTGCTCGATAACTTCTTCTCCAGCTTGCAGGTAAACCAGCTCTTTCCTCTAATGCTCTGAGTTCATAACCTTTGAACCAGGTGAACTCAGCGTCTGAGCTCTGAATGTCTGTGTTGATTATGATCCCCCTACTAGCTGCTAGCTGTTCCTGTTGTGCTGAAAGTGGGGGGGGGGAAAACACAAACACATTAGTTTTCATAACTTTTCCTTCAAAAATTCTAGTTGCTTAATAACTGAGGCGTTACCTGTAAATCTTTATGCCCTCTGTGAGTAAAGGCTGTGATTTGTGCTCGTCATGGTTAATCATCTACCTGTTGTTGCCTCAGTTCTCTCTCTATATCTCTCTCTCTCTCTCACTCACTCACACACACACACACACACACACACACACACACACACAAACACGTGACTGAATGAATCATGTATAGCTTTCTAAAAGGTGCAGATTTGCAAAACCAATTATTGTTATTTGTATTATTTTCTCTATTTCCTCTCTCATATTCAGTAACTTTATCACTTCTCTAATTACCTCTTGTTTTCTTTATTTTTCTATTTTTTACACACTCATCATTCCAATTTTCCAATGTTATGCAAAGGACTGGAGAATATAAAACATCATCTGATTTTTGCCTCACTTTAGACAGAGTGCTGAGGCTTTCCTAAGAAAGAAAAACCTCAGCACAACAGTGGTCAGCACTAAGGAAGTTTGAGGAATATCTCTAAGTGGTCAAAAGCAGGAAGTAGGTCACCCCATGATGAGACTGAACACATTCTTGACACACACAAAATATCTAGCTATGGGAGTTTTTTATGAGTCCTGAACTGACTTCAGCATGTTATACAGAGTGACGACCTCACAGTCTCACATAGCTTCTTTTTATCACCGAGCAGAACTCCCAAAGTGAATATTGTCCTCCCTTTGTCATCAGTCTGGCAAGATAAGGCTGATAAGAGATGGAGTCATGTTAGCACTTCACACAATAGAAGGAACAGAGGGAGGGCACGTCGAGCTGTGGAAGCAGAAGGGAAAGCAACACAGAGAAAAGCAACAAAAAAAGCTGTTTTAATGGAGGAGGCTACTGGGCAACCTTTAGTAATGTGTTTTTATTTCTTTCTGTGCGTTTAAGTGAAATGCATCCCAGCTGAGCAGAATCAGAATAGGTATCTGCAAGACAGCTGTCTCCACAATTCCCTCAAAATGTATGCTACTTAATTTAATATTCCAGTGTCACCTTGACCTATGTCAACATGCACCAACCGGCTGGCTAAAAATAGAAGGAAGGAACAACATCTTGTCTTTCTCCATTCCTGCTCTTTGTTTTCCTCTCCAGTTTTGACCTGATCATTATCTGGAGATTTCAGTAATTGTATGAACAGATAAAATATTCATTTATTTGGTATTTTTTCAATTTTTTTTTCATATTTAAAGCATCTTTTTATTCCATCAAACTGATTAATGTCATTTTTGCTCCTCTGAGGAAAAGGTGTGAGCTAGTTTTCAGGTAATTCTAAGCCCTGTAGCCTTGGGCGAACTAACAAGTGAACAGGTGTGTGTGTGTGGGTGGGTGTGTGTGTGTCTGTGCATGCGTGTGTGTGTGTGCGTGGGGTGGTGGTGGTGGATATGGGGTCAAGTAAAATGAGCGTGTGCGTTACCATGGTAGCTTGGCTTAGTAGCGTTTTACCTTTGTTGACTGCCTCAGCTATCTCCATCAAAGTCTAGGCAATCTTGTGACGCACGATAACACACTCACTCACACACACACCCACACACACACACACACACACACACGCACATACACACAAACAAAGACACTGCCTGCATCATTATCACAAGGTTGATTTTTTATTATTAGCTTACGTGATGTGTAGTCTGACAAAAAGTAGTTTGCTTTGTGGTCTTCTGTGATTGCCTGCCTCAGTGTTGTACATGGCGTGGAGATTTAGGGATTTAAAATGCTGTGGATTTTTCCGTTCTGAATGCTGGCTGTGTTGGAAAAAAACAGAGTAAGAGGTTTATGCTTGAGAAGCCGATTTCTGATTGTTCTCTGTTCCTTTTATAGGGCTGCAGCCCTAAATGAAGCGGTACACACACAGAGACACACTGAGACAAAACTGCACCCACACAAACTCATGATACAGAGTTTGACAGTCTATCACCCTCTTGTGGTGAGAGCGTGTTTGCAAGAGGGTCATGTATAACAGATTAATGTGCACAGCTCTTGGTCATAGTAGGGTGTGACATGGTCATATTTTACACAAAATTCCTCATATAGCTTAAGTACAATTTGTCAAATTTAATTCTAATACTCTCTCTCTCACACACGCACACACAAACTTAATGAGCATGTGACCAAGTTGTACTCAGTGAACCTTGAGCTGAAGGTTTCAGGGTTTACAGCCCTTCATTCTCTCTGATAGGGGTCAGAGGTCGCAAGGAATCGGAAGAACTCAACAAAACAAGGTTGTAAAACTGGTGATAGGGAAAGGTACTGTGGAGATTTATAGATGCTATATTTATACTGTTCTGTCCAGGTCACAAAATGTGCCTTGGATAATTTGTTAGGGAGGTAATCCTGCATGTGATTGTGCCTGCAAATCAGCTCTATCATGGGTTCGTGTAGCTACAGACATGTTTTACTTAATGGCAGCTTCTCCCCGTATTTTTTCATTTTTCTTGTTTCATGTTCTCTTCTAAATAGCAGCTGTAATTCAAACAGTTTATTGTCATTTGATAAACCTGTGTCTCTCTGTCCTTATCAGGCCCCAGATCTGATTGGATGGTTTTGTCAGAATGACAGCCGAAGATCCTGCTTCCTCGTCGACCATGAGCAATAACACTGCCCCCTCCAAACCCTCTGGTGCCTCCCACCACTCACTTCATGGACAGATCAACATCCCCGAGGGAGTTGCAGGTGCTCCAAATGAAGCTGCACTGGTGGCCCTAATGGAGCGCACTGGCTACAGTATGGTCCAGGAAAATGGTCAGCGCAAATATGGCCCTCCTCCTGGTTGGAATGGTGCATCTCCACCACGAGGATGTGAAATCTTTGTGGGCAAAATCCCAAGGGACGTTTATGAGGATGAGCTGGTCCCAGTGTTTGAGTCAGTGGGACGCATCTATGAGATGCGGCTGATGATGGACTTTGATGGAAAGAATCGAGGGTATGCATTTGTGATGTACACAGAGAAACACGAAGCCAAGCGAGCTGTACGTGAGCTCAACAACTATGAGGTGCGGCCTGGGCGGCTGCTGGGAGTCTGCTCCTCTGTGGACAACTGCCGTCTTTTCATTGGTGGCATCCCCAAGACCAAAAAGCGTGAAGAGATCCTGGAGGAGGTCTCCAAGGTGACAGAAGGGGTACTAGATGTAATAGTGTATGCAAGTGCTGCAGACAAGATGAAGAACCGAGGCTTTGCCTTTGTAGAGTATGAGTCACACCGTGCAGCCGCCATGGCTCGCAGGAAGTTGATGCCTGGACGAATTCAACTTTGGGGCCACCAGATTGCAGTGGACTGGGCCGAACCAGAGATCGATGTGGATGAAGACGTGATGGAAACAGTGAAGATCCTATATGTCAGGAATCTTATGATGGAGACAAGTGAGGAGACAATCAGACAGGTGGGATTGGCTGACTTTTCAGTTTCAAGGTTCCCTTATACATGCTTTCATTTATTAAAGAATGTCCCTGACAGAAAGAGGCACTATGGTCCATCAGTCTTAACCAATCACCTATTTTCTCTGTCTACTAGGTGTTCAGCCAGTGGAATCCTGGATGTGTTGAACGTGTAAAGAAAATCCGCGACTACGCCTTTGTCCACTTTAACTCCCGGGATGATGCCGTCCTGGCAATGGACCACCTCAATGGCACAGAGGTAGAAGGGTCCTGCATCGAGGTGACTCTTGCCAAGCCTGTTGATAAGGAGCAGTACTCACGTCAGAAGGCCTCCAAGGGGGCCTCTGCAACCCCAGAAGCTACTCAGCAAAACTACGTTTACCAGTGTGATCCCTACACATTGGCCTACTATGGTTATCCCTACAACACCCTTATTGGACCCAACAGGGACTACTTCGTCAAAGGTTAGAATTCATTCATTCTGTTTCTGTACCTGTAATTATCATTAGCAAAAGCCACAGTATTTCTCTGGAAGCCGTTATTTTTATAAATGTTGATGGCAGCAGAACGTTGCTGGCCCAGTGCACTGCTAAGGAAATAATACTGACAATTAAAAGGTTTTATTGTAGAAACAATGACAAACACATCCCGTCAATGAAGATTTTTGATTTCTAAATTGTCATAATAGACTGTAGACTATAATGACTATAATGGTTTAAACTTGATGATAATGCAATTCATTTGATGAAAGTTTTTTAAATCTTTAACTTGATGAGGGTTTGTGACTTTAAATGAGAGACTTGTTGTTGTTTTAAAGCAATGACAAAACAATGGGATGGACAAATAAATGCTAATCCCATTATTGTTGATTATTGATTGTATGTGGTCTTTGGGTGGTGGTAGGCAAATCTGTTTAACTCTCAACAATCGTTGTGTTTTGGTTTTCTCTCCAAAGGATCCCCAATGATACAGAACAATGGTAATCTCTCACATCCTTATTTCTACTTATTCTTTTAATGAACAATGAGCTTTCTTGCCATGTGACAAACTATACATTTTCTAACACCATCCCTTTCCTGCTGTGCTGTCACCTCCCATTTCATGCTGGGTTATGTGGAGATCACAACAAAGTTGAGAACATCTCGGAATGACATTTGTGCCATGAACTAGCATACCTGGATCTAGTTTAAGAGTCAGAACAGTTTTTGGAAAAAAGGCTTATAAAAAAAAAACAGTGCTTAATCTTTAAGAAATTTACAGTGTTAACTGCGCTTCATGGGCAAATGGCCTTAATTTAGAGCTAAATGACTCTTTTTGCTAACCAAGTCCAGATATCTGGAGAGAACCTTTCAAATAAAACCCATCATAAAATCCTGCCTTAAATGTTGGCCAACACAACTTTAATGTAAGTTGTCCAAGCTGCCCAAGTCTTAAACCACAACCCCTGTCATCATATTACTTTAAATGTATTTTAAGCAGGTACTGTGCGAGGTCGTGGTCGTGCTGCTGCAGGTAATCGTACCCCTGGACCACGGGGGTCTTACCTTGGGGGTTACTCTGCTGGTCGTGGCATCTACAGCCGCTACCATGAGGGCAAGACCAAGCAGCCTGAAAAGCCCTATGAGCTGATGCCCAGTCTGGAGCTCGCTGCCTCTGTCAACCCCGTTGGCATCAAACCTGGCACAAGTTAGTGAGATAGCTATCAATCCCTATCCTTGCCCATCTTAAAAGCCTTTATTAAACCTTCCAGCTCATAATTTTCTGTCTCTCTCTCCTGTGTGGTTTGAGGAATGTGTTGTAAATTGAGATTATGGTTGTTACTGGAAGGTCAGGTGCAAAAGGACTTTCCTCTTCTATAAATTTCTGTCCTTTCTACTGTGACCAGAAAGTAACTGCAATGATTTCTCTCTTTCTTTTTTCCTCAATTAAATTTTCCTACTGGGTGTTCAGACCAAAAACAGATATCTGTTCGAGAAAACAAGGGACTAATCTTCCTGGAACAAATTGATTGGCAATCACATTGCTCTGGCAGGACATTGCATTGTGTTGAGGCAAAAATAGACCCTTTTTTTGCCAAATAAGACTATGTTGTTTTGATGGGGGTGGGTCATTCAGGTCATTAAACTGAGTAAGGAACCCATGTTTTTTTTCACTCTGCTGTTTCTTGTCTGAAAATGGTCATACTTGTGTAGTGATCAATGCTTTCAGTCTTTCAGTCTGCTTTAACAAATGCACTCAACTCCAGACAATTGCAAATCCTCCAGAAGTTTTTTTTTATTTTATTCATTATATAAAATTAATGAATGTAACTTAAATGAGTTTACACTTTTTGAAGCAGTTGCTGTAGCTTTGTAAGAGTTACAACAGCTTCAGTTAGAGCATAGTTAAAATGCAAAATTTTAACCCCCCAAAAAAACCCTTCTAATTATGTATCTTCTCTCTTCTATCATGTTCAAACTCTTCTAATCACCTTAAGGATAATACTAGTGTTATGTTTAGTTCTCTGGCTATATACATTTAGTCAGTAAGGTCAATGTCATTATGATTTTAACTATATGTGCTGTATGTAGCTGGATTTTTTTTTGATAAATCTGTAAACCATCTGCAGTGAAAAACTTTAATTTAGCTGCTATAGAGATTGTTTAAACAACAGCAAAGTTGTAAAGTGGCCCTGTTTCCTGACAGAGAGCAATGGGAAATGCAATCATATACAAATGAGGGGAAAAACGATCTCACCCTTGCAATAAAAAATGCAAAATGAAAATGAGCACACTGGTATTACTCTTTAATTTTTATTTTTTTTTACAGAAAAAAGTTACTAAACCTACCATTTTTTTCTAAATAAAAGTAATATTTAACTCTTTGTTGTTATGAATAATATTATTTATTCGGTTACCGCATTTTCTTTTTTTAAGTTGACTCTTTCTTTGCTCTTTCTGTAAGGGTTTGACCTCAATCTCAGTGTCTCGAACTCAGTGGTGAATCACAGGATCACCACCAGATTGAAAAGATTTTTATCCATCTGAAACAATGACTGACGTTGTGTTCAATGAGTGTGTGTGGGTGGCTGTGAGTGTGTGTGTGTGTGCTGGTGCACTGAGGTTAATCCACAGTTAAGCGCCATCATAATCCGAATCACACCCCAACCCTAACTTGAGCAATTTATTATTTTCCCCTTGTTGCCTAAATTTCAACCTTCATCCTTTCTCTGTCTTGTTTATCTCTCTGGCTTTTGAGTAGTTTTAAATCTGTTTCTTTTTGTGCATGTATGTGTTTGTCTCTGTTTGTCTCTGTAATATTAATACAAACATATTAACCATCCATTGTTAAACTCTGCTGTCTGCAGTTGCTCACTCTATTATCCGAGCTCTCATTCTTGCGTCTCTTATTTGCAGTGGCATTGCCAACGCTGGGTGGGCAGTACCCTGTGTTCAGCGCGGCTCCTGCAGCCAAGCTGATGGAGGAGGGGAAGGTGCACACGGTGGAGCATCTTATCAACCCTCTTGCCATGCAACACCCAGAACACACCACTGCTACTGCTGCTGCCGCTGCTGCCACAGTCCTGCCTGCGGTCTCCACCCCTCCACCTTTTCAGGTGTGCATTTTGACGCTGATAAACATGTAAAATCTCACTGAATGTCGTGTTCAGCTGCTGCAAAGCATTGTTGTTCATATTGTAGGCTAAGAGAGAGCCATGTCTCTCTACTTCACTCTGCATAAACCTATTTATTTTTTACAAATAACAAAAATTGCAAATTTGGGTATGTACAGGTGGTTTTTATCAATGTTAATGTAAAAATGTGATTCTTTACAGTCTATAGTTTTGGTATCATTTAACAGATGTGAAATACAGTAAATACTCAGGCTGTGTATCGCCGAGAATCTAGCAAAAGGAGACATATCACGATACATGGGTTTAGATTTAATATTTTTCCCTATACTACAATATTATGAGCAAAAGAGCATGCTGAGAATAGGCAGTATAAGACATAAAAAGGCTTTAAGTTAAAAGTTGTTTTGTAATTAAAAACAGTATCACAAACATATAAAATTAAAATACTCAAGTGCATCGATAGTTTCTTACGCTCAGAATTTATATGTTACAGTATACCTCTTAATTTAATGCCTTAATTCAGTCTGATATCATCTCATTTTCTATATTCCTCCTCTTACTTTTCTTGCTTATACCAGGGTCGTCCAATCACCCCCGTCTATGCCATGGCCCACAATGTCCAGCGTATCCCGGCAGCCGGCGGCCTGTATGGAGCTGGGTACGTCCCAATCACAAACTACGCTGCCAACACGGCGGCTCTGGCTGCTTTGCAGAAGAATGCAGCTGTGGCAGCTGCAGCGTATGGGGGATACACAGGCTATGCGGTGCCGCAGGCGTTCCCCGCCACAGCCTTCCAGCTGCCCATCCACGATGTCTACCAAACATATTGATTATGAGGGTCAGACCACGTGAAACAACAACAAAAAGTTATTCTGCCTGTGACTGAAAGACCACCGCAGCATGCAGCCTGTCCCATCACACAGACGCAACATTTGAACTTGTGAGCATCCATACACTCCAAAGGAATGTGGTTTGAAGTGAAATATTTGGAAAACAGACATTGAAACATAAAACCTACAGGCCAAAGTGCATCCTGGACCCAAGGAAACCACATGACAGGCTTTATTATGCAGCATCACTGTACAATGTAACACACACAGAGGACTGACAGAGGAAACCGGCCATCATGTGCTGACAATCATTTCCCACAGTAAAAAGCATTACTCGCAATAACACCAGTCATAACACCCATCCCTCTGTGTACTCTGAACCCCTTTACCTTATTGCTGTGGCAACAGAAACTTTGAAGGTACATTAAAGTATTTATGAAGAGAAGATACATATTTAAGATTTTACTCTCTGTAGGTTTCTCTTATTATTTGGGTGGTATTGGGTCTCTGAAGCAGCAAAGATAGACCTCTACAGCATGTCTAAAAATTGTTTTAAGAAAGAAACGTTAATTGAAAGAAAGTAAAAGTACAACTGTAACTACTGACAGAAGATGCCACTGAAGACGGCTGGTTTTGGATATACTAATGTGTTTTTTTCTAGTTTTTCCATTAATATATAGCATTCTATCAATTTCTACATGCTGTAGGTGATGCAGTCCGTCCATGCTGGTTGAATGTGTATGCTTGCCTGTGTGGTACTTTTTGGTTTATTTAGTCCTATTTGAGTTTTTTGTTGTTTTAAATGAAGGTTCTACAGTAAGTGTTTTTTTCATTTGCCTATATTTAGTTTGCTTGTTTTTTCTCCTCTTTCAATTTTGGAAACATGTATCTTGTTTTATTTTTGAAGAAATGCTGCCAGCTAAAAAAACATTACTGTGTCAAAATCCTTGGGGAACAAATAGAGAAGGAAAACTGCAAACCTTTTTTTTAATAATGGGCAATTTAACTATAAGCCTGGTAGCAACATCATGACCATGGAGATGTTTCCTATTCTCAGAAACTGCGCTGACAGGGGATTACGACTGAAGAGATGTTAGTTGTTTTATTTCTCATTTATGTATATCTTTATTGTTGTTTTTTTATTGTTTAAGTTTTTGACAGGTGAACAAATACGGACAGAAATAAGAGACATTTTTCTATGTGGACTGGAGCACTTTGCCACTTAAGGAGCTCCTGCATTTGCCAATGATAACCAAAACAAAACAAAAAAAAAACATTAAGGCTACAAACTCGTTGATGTCATGATATTAGAAAGATTGTACCTGACTATAGTGCCTTACATCCGCATAAAGTATGTGCTACCCTATGCTATCCTTTTCACTGTGCCTTTCATGCTGTAACAAAGCACAGGAGTTTTCTTCTTTCATAGTTATAATGAACCAAATTTGTGGTAATACCGTGGTGCGATGACACAAGTAGGTTTCAGCCTCTGCAGTCAGATGTGACAAGGCTACCTCTATCCTGTAGTCTCTTCTCTGAATGTTCCAGCAGTAACACTCCATATGTCTGTCTCCACTTTATTTCACGTCCTCCAAACTGAGGTGCACTTAAAATGTATTTATAAAAGGCAAGAGTTTAAGACTTTCAGTTAAAGATGTATTAAATACCTAGAATGACTTCATATGTGAACTGGGCCAGTTTCGATGTCTGCATGTATGACAGAGTTTTTCCTGGCAGATAAAGCATCAACAATAAAACAACCTTAATGAATGTTAAGTAGGCACTTTTTAAATTCTGCAATGTGTTAAAAACAAGTGTAATGTTGGACTGGGAATAACTGGAGCATTACCTCGCGATGAAATGTAAAAACATGCAAACAGTCACCGATCACAAAGTCACTTGCTGCAACAGCCATCTTCCAATCAAAGCATACATTTGAATGCTGGCTTGTGATTGGTTCTGGTAGATCCAAAATTCTGGTCTCTTTTATTCATTGGGTTTACAGATATTTACCGCATTTTACTCATAAAATAGCACGATGAGTTTGACTTTAGGAATGGCCTTGATTTTCAGATTGTGAATGACATCTTAACTTAGTTTTTTTGGTCCAAAAAGTTAAATGAAAAGACTTTCTTTCTGCAGCCTTACAAGACATGTTTAAGTCTCATCTCACTCCTTCTTGTACATTTGGCTTCTGCCTTTATTTTTTTCTTGTAAGATGACAATAAGTGAGGATATATTTAATATATGCATTACATGTGTTGTGTATGAAGTAAGAAGAAAAGGTATAATATATTCTTAAACATATTTCTTTTCTCTATCTACACCTTGTTTAGGGGTAAAAAGTCAGAGTAACAAAAGTAGAAAAAAAGTTTTTCTGCCAAAGTGTCCAATAGAAAAATTCAGGCTTATTGTGTTTTTGTTATGTGTAATAGTTTGTTTGCTATTTTGAAGTGGATTTGGTGTTATGAGTGGGGACACAGAGGCCTTCTTGTTCAGCTACATTTGATCAGTTTCAACAGCAAAGACTTAAACTGGTGCATTATGGGTGTTCACACCTATTTGCCCTTTGAGCTTCAGGTTTTGCAACTCCTTACGTCAATTTTTGGCCAAGCTGTCAAAGGTCATGATTTAATGATTCATACTTTATCACGATTTAACAGCCATCAAAGCTTCATGTGTTAGATGACAGAAAACCCTCCTGGTTTTGTCTCCCACTCAAAACACCTGCTTTGCTTTTGCTTGTCTGCATTTCACCCACACTGAAGCAGCAGGACAACCTCCTCCTGCTCCTTGTGTCAGTGGTGTGGAGCTACATATGCCTAGTTTAACATAGGTGTTACCATTTAAACTCCTCCTAGTGTGCCTTATTGCCAAGATGTGCCCTTTGCTATACCTTTGTAGATCTATGCAGACTGTTTTCTATCTGAAGGTTTGTTAAAAAAAAAAAAGAAGCTTGTCATTCTTGTTATATTTATAGCGATAAAGTAGATAAATAAAGCATTTTCAAAAGGATGTGTTTTTTTGTCCTCATTATTACTTTTTGCTCAAACACACTGACGTTGTCTCAAACACACCAGCTGGGCTTAGTTTTAAATTAAACTCCATAATTGTAAAATGGGCTTGAGGATTGAGAAGTTTCTTGAAAGGTGACAGTAAGAGGACTTTGACTTTGGCCTCTGTGAATGAAAACCCATTCCTGACCTCATATGATTAAGCAATGTGTCACAGCCCACAGAGGAGAGGGAGCACAGTGTTGGAGAATGTTTCATAAACTTCTCTGTGGCAGGTCAACTTTACTCTAGAAACATGTTGTACCCCAGTGAGGAGCTCTGGGAGGCTTTTTGGAACATAAGTAGCCTTCATCATGCAGGACAATATGTGAAGGAGGAGAGCCATCACAGGTACATAAAGTTTTTACACAGAATCAGCAGCCGTCATCGAGCAATTTGACCATTAAAATGTGATAAAACATTCTATCTAAATAAAATTAGCTGTAGTGTTGAGACTACAGTCCTTGGTACCGTGGTGAAAAGTAACTAAGTCCACTTACTAAAGTTCTTTAAACGATAAAAAAAGCAATTACTTTTGGTGTATTTCAATGCTGAAGTTCAAACATCTGTGTACAATTTTAAATGCAGGACTTTTACTTGTAACAGAGTATTTTATACTTTTTTTTACTCTATATTTACTCTCTATTAGGTCTTTACAGTTGGGTAGATACTGAGAAAATGTATTTTCCCAAGTTAGATCAGTTCTGGGAACATCACCACTCTACTGCCTCTCTGTTGATCACCCTGTCAATTCACAGAATTCATGCAATAAAAATATGACTGTCTTTTTATAGCCTGCATGTGATTAAGTAATCAAAAGAATAATAAAATGATATTGTGCCAATGACTTGGTGATAATTAAACTGTATTCTCAAACAGTATTTTTAACTCATAGATCACAGCACATGGTTCACATGATAGTGCTTTGTTTTAATTTGAAGAAAAAAATATCCATACTGGTATTTTCTCAGGTACTCCAAAGTATGAAATCAGAATTTGGTCATATGGTTTTGCCCTCTCCTGGGGGCCTGTGTCTCCACACAGCTGTGTGTTGATGATCAATGTATATTTGATATAGTTCACACTTCTTTAAGTTATCTTACTAAAGACTGGTATGTTAAACCTTTTTGGACCTTGACATGTTTTGACTGCTGATTTCCTGCGTTCTTCCTCAAAAGAGTCACAGGAAAAAGTTTGCATGCTAATCTGTAAATAAATGCCTACAGTAATAGTTAAATGAATTAGACTAAATGAGCCTTTTGGGATTATATTAACTCCCCATTGACTTTACACACTCACAATGTTAGATGGCAGAACTATTATTTTAAAACAAATTCAGAGAGTAATGCTGTTAGAGGAGATGTTTAGAGTACATTGCGGACAATGTTGCCATCTGGTGGTAGATGGACTGCAACAGCTAGCAGTGCAGCTTGCACTACAGCTGACCAGTTCAGTCTAGACAGTACAGTTTTTTTCTCAGGCAGCCATGTTAGCTTCACAGTCATCAGTGTAGAGTGTTGAAAGAAAAAAAGCACATTTAGCCTCTGCGGAGGTAAAAAAAAATTATTCAACCCATGCAAGAGAAAGTAGCTAACATACAGTGAGTTGACAGTAATGTTGTCAAGTGTTATTTTATTTAGCACAGAACACAAAGAGACTGCAAAACGTAAAACTAATAAAAAATATAATTTCCCTCTGATTTTAAAGTGTCTTACGGGGATAATATTAATTTTAATATCAATAATGTATTATGACGTATTTCTTGTGCAACAAAATGTATATCATAATTCATACACATAGTCCTGTATTTATATTTATTCCCTAAAAAATAACATAGCACAGTTATGGCAAAACCAAAAAGGCACAGAAATACCCCAATCTGTGGTAATCTACGTTACACTACAATTCCCACGATGCTTCAGCAGTGATCTGGGTACGCGGTACCATACGCAGCTGCTGCCGTCTTTGCAGATTTAAAACAACACAGCTAGGCCGACTCCATCAGCGTAACGCATGGAGGAAAATCCAGATGATTTTTACAGCTGCTGAAATTCACTGGCGCTCTTGAATGTAACTTCAGTTTATATTTGGCTTAAAGGAGACGCAACAAAGCGCACAAAATGGTTGCGCTCCAGGCCCGGGCGAATAAGTAGGTTTACTATAGCTTTAAGAACGCGAAAATAGTGTCTGCTTCTTTAAAATGATATCGGATTAATGCTGAATAGATAATTAAGAAAAGTTTTAAATCTCTGATGAATAAATACATGCATTTAATTTGCGACTGACCTAACGCAATCACTGAAAATGTCCTACTGTTGGATAAAGGCCGCTTGTTATCTTAACGTCTTTTAACCAGATGTGGTCCGTTTTTTCTCAAATTGATTGTAAACCTGCTTGACTTAAAGCGGAATTTAAGGTAACTGCTAGGCTGAAGTGTCCTCACGGTGATGGAACCGTCCGGTGACCGAACCGGAGATGTAAATAAAGGGGAAGAGCCAGCGGAGGACAAGGCCGCAGAGCAGACCCCGGCTACCAGTACGACTGTTACACCGCGAAGAGGGCTCAGAGAGCGGGGGGCGGGCCGTCCGAGGACCGGCGTCTCTGCTTCTTTATCGGACGTTAACGGAGCAACGTCTAGCCCCCAAAGCTCAGGACGGGTGTTGAGAGACAGGTCAACGAGGGCAGTACCGGCCTGGCTGAAGGACACCAAGAGCGACGAGGACGACGACGAGGACGAACCGAGCACGGACACCGGTGCGACCAAGCGGAGGAAAGTTTCCAACTCGAGACGGAAGAAAAATTCAGACTCAGCGGGCTCGGCTGATGCTGCAATGGGGGTCGCAGGTGACAGCCTTCAAGGCACAGAGTAAGTTTTCAATTAACTGTTGATAATCAATAAAGTCTACTTTTGTTTACATTGTGCCTGTCTTAACTTGAGTGTTTATGTCGGTGGGGTCAGTTCCTGTTAAAAAACACGCCTTCGGCATAGCTCTTCCCCCTTTTGCAGCTCTGCATGGGGAGGGTGGAGTAAAACTTACCTGGCTGTACAAATTACCATATTTTAATTCAGTGCTACATCTTCCAGATACATAGTTCTGGTAGAGGTATGCTGGAAGATGGCATGACATCTTTAGGTTAAAGAAGGTTGACTCTCAGTGTTTTTTGTCTCATCTCTGCAGCTCAGAGGACTCCAAGAAACTTGCCACAGATGGTCAAGGTAATCAGAGAAATGATGGATAAAAAACCTTGTTGATATTCCTCTTGCTAAGTGTACAGTTAAGATAAATTTTATCCTGCATATCTGCAAGTGGATTATGTGTTCATTTTAAACATAGCTGGCATGTGTGCATAGTTGTGTCCGCAAATATAAGTATCACACTTTATGGAGTACAGTATGTTTGATGGCATGCTTCCGCTCCATCACTCCAGCTCTTCCCTCCAGACGCCCCCCAGCCCAAAGTCGTGCCAAGCTGCTGTCTGGCAGGGCTGTCCGCAGCTCTGCCAAGCCTGTGTGTAAGACCGAACCTGGGATGGAAACTCCAGCTGGTGAGCAACCTGTTGACAGTGAGCTACAACAGTTCAGCGTGTGGGCCTGTAATTCACACAGAAGCACCGAAGCATCATGCTTGCTGCTGTTCTTTCGGATGTTAATTATTCCAAGGAAAACCAGTGGCATCTTATTTAATTGATATGGTGTGGTTGTGAATGTGAATTTTCAGTGTAAATAATGGGATCAGCAAACAGTATGAGCAGTTATGGAAAATGAATGAATAATGGTATCAGTGATGCCTGATAGGTCTTTTCTGCTACCAACAACTCTCAAAGAATGAAGTAGACTGCAATCAGAAGGTTTTTGTGGTTTATGTATTCATGCCTTTGCCCATTATGCATTTTTTTGGTTTAGTTTCTTCTAATCTACATTTACCTAAAATTGAAAGTCTTAGTGGATAAGTGGTTTTGTTGCCTTTCTCAAACTCAATTCTTTTCTGTTTTGTCAAGCAGGAGTGGAAGGAGAGATAAACAATAAAGAGAAACATGAGCTGTAAGTACATGTTTGCCCCTTTGGGTAAAGCATAAAGTAAGAATTGTGAGTGTTAATGATTTCACCCACTGCTGGAGTTATACTATTTTGTGGCATACAAAGTGGCATAATATATGGTTAAATTGTATTACATGTTTAGTTTTAGTTTATTAAGTAAGGGTATGTGTTCCCTTTTTTTAAACTAAACCCTTATAATTTAGATTATTCTAGATTTTTTTTAAAAAACTCCTGAGTTTACAAGCAGCAGCACAGATTATAGCTTTATAAGTACTTGGTTTGACTCGATGGTGTCAGCACGCCGTTGTAATACATCAGAAACATATATCTTGTGTCAATTTAAGTTTAGTCTGACTTTTCTATTGTTTTTTTTCTGTCTTAGTAAAAAGAATGAGAAGGAGAGTGAGGATGCTGCTGAGCCAATCTTGGCAGATGAGGACCCTCCATTTCACGATGACCCAAGTGACCGCAACTACCAGCCACGGAGTCAGAGGTACACTTATCTCAAGAGCATTTGCTTTGACCCTGTTTGGAAAGTGGGGAAATTTGTTTCAAGTGATTTGTTCTTTTGCCTTCAGTGGTGTAGAAGAGGAAGAGAGCCTCAGCAGTGAGGAGGATGTTCCTTTTAGAGATGACCTAAATGACCAGAGCTATGACCCGAAAGCCGAAAGGTGTGTGTGTGCATCTTTGTCTGATGTGATAAAAAATAGTCAATACTTTTTTTGTTTAGTAACTGGATATTGTCTGTTTTTTCTGTAGGGATGTTCCCAAGCCAAAGCGCAGAGCTCCTCCTAGACAGAAAGAGAAGAAAGACAAAGAGAAAGCGCCAAAAAAAGAGAGAGAGGTTTCTGAGATAAAAATAGAAGGTTCAGACAACTTGGAAAAAGTGGATGAGGAAGTAAAGCTTGAGGAAGAAACAGTGGAAGACCCGGATGGACCCAGAAAGTAAGCAAGTATCAGTCAATCTATAGTAAAAAGGAGAGATGCACATGCACATCTGTTTAAAGTTGTCTAAAGTTGTATTCTACTTAAGCATTAAATAGTTCATGTAGAATACTAAGTGACTGTTTCCCTGGGATAGATTGTGTATAAGTCTGGCTTCAGTCTTCTTTTTTTGTTTGTTTGAATTAGGAGAGGCCGGCGGAAAAAAGATGATAAAACCCCACGTCTGCCAAAGAGAAGGTAAAGCTGTTACCTGTTTTCAGGCCTCCTAATCTTAAATTTAAACATTTTATTTCATAAATATCCCCTTGTTATAAGTGCATGTAGAAAGTATGTGACAGGGATCGATAATTTACAAAGTAAGCAATGAATTTGGTATGTCTGTTATTAATAAGGATTCTGTGAGCCATGTAATATTTGTTGTCATTATTTTGACAATGCAATAATCTGTCCTCTTTCCTCACAGGAAGAAGCCCCCGGTGCAGTATGTACGCTGTGAAATGGAAGGATGTGGGACAGTCTTGGCTCATCCACGCTACCTACAGGTCTCTATTGGCAACTACACAATCCTACTGACAGTTATACATCTGTCAATCTTAGCTACTATACATCAAAAGTTGTGATAAGGAATGTATTCTGTACACATGCATACATATATCCATCCAAATAATGCTGATGAACTATTTTGCATTGCTTTGTTTTGCACACCAGCACCATATAAAGTATCAGCATTTGCTCAAGAAGAAATACGTGTGTCCTCACCCGTCTTGCGGGAGGCTTTTCCGTCTACAGAAGCAGCTGCTGCGTCATGCAAAGCACCACACAGGTAAACAAACATTAAACATGCATTAAGACTGATCTTTATCTAACTATTTCTTTTAAGAGGTAATTATTAAAGAGTATGGAGAGCAAGTCTCTATTTCACTGTTTTGTAATTTTAGACCAGAGGGATTACATCTGTGAGTTCTGTGCTCGTGCCTTCAAGAGCTCCCACAACCTGGCTGTGCATCGCATGATTCACACAGGAGAGAAGCCCCTCCAGTGAGTACTTTGTACCAGTGCTAATACTTCTAGTCAGAAAATTTCTCATATCTGTTAAGTTTTCCTATGTAATGCTTTTTTCTGTTAATTTTTCCACACCAGGTGTGAAATCTGTGGCTTTACGTGCCGTCAGAAGGCGTCTCTTAACTGGCACATGAAGAAGCATGATGCAGATGCTACTTATCAGTTTTCCTGCTCCATCTGTGGCAAGAAGTTTGAGAAGAAGGACTGTGTGGTGGCTCATAAGGCCAAGAGCCATCCTGAGGTGCTTATCGCTGAGGCGCTAGCAGCCAATGCTGGTGCTCTCATCACAACCCCCACCTCCCTGCTGGAGCTGCCTGGAAACTCCATACAAGCAGAGGTCAGCAGCCTGGAGGTGAGCCAGATAGGACAGGATGGACAGGTGGACCAGCTAAGCCAGGAAGGGCAAGTTGGGCAGCAAGTGGCTCAGGTGTCCCAGATGGGTCATGTGACCCAACAAGTGAGTCACCAGGTGGTTTTACTGGGACAAGACCAGAGCCTCCATACCATGCAGGTGCCAGTGACAATTGCCTTGTCCCCCATCGACCCCCCTTCGCCAGCTGAGAACCAGCAGCAGACTCACCTTCAGCTCCAGATGCCCGTCCAGTTTGTGCAGGCCACTCAGCAGCCACAGCAGCCCCAAATCCAACAACTGACTCTCCATTCCAGCTCAGTGGTGACCCAGCATCAACCTCAGCTCCAGCCTCTTCAGCCATATTCCTCCCAGGCACAGAGCCAGGGACAGACTCAAATCCTCCAAATGACCTTTCAGCCTGTCAGCCAGTCTCAGACCCACATCCAGCAGATCCCCATTTTAGCAACCTCGCAGCAGCTGCAGACCCTGCAGACAGCTGCCCCTAGCCCTCCTCTCCTGTCCCCATCCCACACCCAGGATCCAGCCTCCACCACTGGGGACGGCTTCATTCTGGATAATCCGGTGCTCTCGTCTTCCTCTCAATCAGTCAGCTCTCTTCAGCAGACACAAGCTGTAGGGGGAGATGGTGTGGTATGGGAACAGACAGGACAAGGGGAGGTTCTGTCAGACAGCACTGAGAGACATGTGCAGCAGCCTCTCATGTAAAATGAGGACAATGCACGTAAAACAGAATATAGAGGAAGATTATGTCATCAGTGACTTGATATACTGTATTGCAATGTTTGAGGTAAATGTAGGATCACCAATATATTATGTACTATTCACCCATAGTCATATTTGGTAGCTTTTTAGGATACCTTTATCAGGGAAATATATTTATGTGTCTGTATGTGAAGTTGTTGCTTTTGTACATAACAGTCCTGTAAACTTAAGTAGCCTTTTATGTGTGTGGGTGTGTCACTGTGTGTGCGTGAGTGTATTGATGCTGAGGTATTGTTGCAAAGCTGATGCGATTATGCAATAATATAACATACCTCTCAGTAATATATAGCACATTAAATGCCTAGTGTGTGGCATCATGGTTCCTACTGGAGTAAATCAACTATTTATATTACCAACTAAAATGAAACACACAGTAGAACGCTGTAAACAGACCCCATTATGTGCAGTGTGAGTAAAGTCTGTTTTAAATGAATAGGCAGCTATTTTTTTCATTTGTTTCCCAGATCTACTGTTAAACCTTTATTTGGAGGGTTAAAAGATGATACAGAAAATATTCTAATCTCAAAAAGAGAAACACTTCAAAATCTGGATAGGCATTGCCAAAAAAGTTGTTTCACAGGCCTGTAAAAAGTTACAAAGTTTACTTATTTTAGTGATTTTAGGAGTGCCATTAAACCTGTTTCAATTACATTTGTGCAAATATTAAAACTTGACTGTCAGTAGACTTTAAGAAATAACAATAACCCACATGATGTATGTGCTTCTCACAAAAGTCCTTGGCCATTATAGGCAGCCGGAAGGTGACCATGGACATTGTAAATCTCATACAAACCCAAAAAAATGACACTACAGCACAGTCACTGAATCAGACTCAGATTTTTTTTTAAAATAACCTTTAGAAGTGTGATGTAACATTAACAAGCAAAGCTACATCAAAACCTTTAAATGTATATCAATTAGAGCTGCAAAAATTAGTCAATCCCTATGTTAATCTATAGAAAATAAGTTGCCAGCTTTTGTGATAATTGACTGATCATCCATTTTACTGCTTTTCTTTGTCATTTATAATAATAAATGAGGAGACTTTGGATTTGAGACTGTTAGTTGGACAAAGGAGGCAATTTGAGGATGTCACTATGGGCTCATGGAAATTGTGATGAATATTTTTTTTAATTTACTGCAACATGTAAGCTTTATGATTAATCAAGTAATTATTACAATATTGGGCAGATTAATTGATATTGAAAATAATCATCAGTTGCAGCCCTGATGTCAGTACTGATTCTGCACTTGTTTGGTTTGTGACTTTCGGATGTGTGGTACAGCAAACACAAAAACTGTTCATTTATATGATGTAAATAAATGTCTTAACATTTATCCACAGTGTACTCACTGACAAATTGTGAACACAAACAAACATTCAGATTTTTTTCCTCAGTTTAGTTGACAGATGTGTTAAACCATAAACAGTAATCTTCTAAAAGGTTTTATCTCCAGCGCCTTCTACTCACTTTCATTACGTTCTTGAGCAAAGACCAAAAATGTATTTGTGAGGAGCAAAAATGGAAGTTCCCTCTGGCAAAAGCGTCTGCTAGTTGTAACATTATTGTATGCCTGAGAAGATACTTGATTCTACATTGGACCAAACACAAGTTTTAGAACACAGGGAGGAAATATTCCATCTCTCTACCATTGCTTTAAAACAGCACAGTGTAAGAGCTCATAAAACATTTATCAGGACATATTGATCCGCTCTCTGTCCCTTTGCATAGCAAACTGTTTAATAGCTCGTTTCGGAGGAATCAAGGTGTTACTCAGTCCGGCCTTCCTCTTTTTTACTTGCTGCCCTCCTGACTCATCCTCTTTTGTCTCCTGCTGTTGGCTCTGTGATCCTCTGCCACATGAGCCACCTGCATGTGACTCAGCTTGATCTGATACTGGTGTATCCCCACTAATTGGTGGATCGTAATCAGTGGGAGTGACTGGGGTCTGGAGGTCGCTGTCATGAGCAAACTTGCATTTGATACCAAACCTGCATCTGCCATCCCTCCTGTATGACACACACATCTTTTTGCCTCCTATTTGGGAGGGTCTGGCCTGCATTGTGAGTGGTACATGTTTCTGCAAGGCACTGAGCTTCTGGTCTGCATGAGCCTTGAAAGGGTTGGCAAACACACTGCTATCCGAGTAAGTGTTTAGCGAAGGAGGAGGTAGTTTGTTAGTGGGAAGGGAGTCCAATGAAGGAGCAGGCAGAGTGGGCTGACAGGTCCCAGAAGATGCTGGTGTTTGGGGATGTGGAGGTGATGAAGATGACTGTGGGTCCTCTTCCTCTGGTTCTGATTCACTGGCTGACTCGCTTGATGTTGAACCAGGCTCCAGCAGGAAGTTGCGGGTCCTTTTGACAGCTTGAGCCTCACCTTCACCATCACCCTCCTCCTTCAGAGATCTTTAACATGAAAAAAGGTACACAGAGAGAGAGACTAGTTACACGACTAAGATAAGCAGACACACTACGCAAGTGAGCGCTATATAATTAAAAATTATTTTAAAAATCCATATTTTGTGACTGGAGTTATTGTAAAATAAATATTTACTGGGCTCCACCGTCGGTTACATCCTCTACATCTCCAACACTGTCAGAATCCGAAGACACCCCGTAACCAACCAAAGAGTTCATGCCCCTAAAATACGTTTAAGCTAAGCTAGCTGGTTTCCTAGCTTCGTGTTGAATTTGAAGCTTATTAATATTGCTTCTGGATAACAAGAATCTATAGCAAATATTGAATTTTAGCGGAATAATGCTGAAAACGTTGAACGTTTAACGTTTCCTGTCTCCTCTTAAAAAGATACATCCAATATCCAATATAGCTGCTGTCAGCTAGCTGCACAGTGTTTACATCTCAGTTACCTACACTGACACCTGCAGCACAGGAGTGGTATTACATCCTTAAATTATTATTTAATGTATTCAGTTAAACCAAACCGCAAACCACTCACCGTGTCCCATCGTGTGAACCATCCAACCAACATTAAGCTTTTTTTTTCTTTTCTCTTTCGCTTTTACATCAAAGAAATGTCATATGTTGTCACTAGTGTTTTTTGGTTAGTAGATGTGCATTTTAAATATAGAACACGTTTACCCAGTATTGTCAGTATTTGTTCAATGAGCATAGTCATTAAGTGTGGAATGCTTTTCGTAATTTTTTGATCGACGTATTCTTTTGTTTTTATATTCCAATAATTTCAGTATATCCTATAGTCCCATAGTTTCAGAAGTGGTAAACACACCTTATTTTTGTAACACCTTTATGTAAATATCACATAATATTCTGAGAAAAGAACAAATTGGCTTGCGTGTCGAGATATAGCCAAGTGTATATACCGAGTAAGTAAAATCATGTATAAGTGTACAAATAACAAATCGCAAATTTACATGAAATGGCTTTACAATCTATATAGCACAACACGCTCTAAACTTAGAGCGTCAGTTTCAGTGTCTTTTAATTACACGTTTCCCAGGATCCAAATGTGGTTGACTGAAGTGAAAATTACAGCCTCCGATGTGTTATGTGGTTTGAACTGTTCGTTTTACGAAATTTGACCTATTAAGTGGCTTTACTGTGCTTGGGTTTTGGTTTTCCCATGTTATAAATCAATACTTGTGAAGCTCATAGCCTCTAGTTTATTGCATTGTTTACAAAATGTTCATTAACAAAATCGAGCTGGGCATTTGTATACTGACTTGTCAAACACAAGTACAACTAATAGCCAACATTTATAGCAGCTGCATTCGACTTGTGCGTGTCTTTGACAAGACTCTGGCATGGTGCTTGATGACTTTGTATTTCTGGAAGTCTAAATTGAACCAACCAATCATTCATGTCATTGTTTACACCTGTTGCTTTCCTGCTATTGCAAATAAAAGTGTCCTCTGTGAGAGTTCATATATGCAGTAATTATACTTTTATTTCACTTAAGATGCCATTGAAGAATGTTTTTTCTTTTATTGTTCTTACATTTACACATCGGGTTGTTATAATAAACATAATGCAATGTTTTTTTATAATGCTACATTGTTACATCCAAAATACATCAAAAATATATATAATATAATAAATTATTATATATATAACATAAAAATACTTCAATCTTTTAAACATCACTTACAGTAAACCATCAAACCAATTCTGATTCCCATCATTATATTATATATTAGGCTATTGGGTCGTTGTCATTAACGTGTGAGCCTACGCAGAACTTAAATGTTGGTAAAGCTAATTTATACGGAATATTTGAGACATCTACTCTATAAAAATCGCATATCAATTACTTATCATCATCAGAGGGCTAGCGTGAAATGGAAACATTGGCACAATCTACTTAAGAACGGTACTTTAAAATACAAACTTGATATTTTACTGTAATGTTTTTATATTTTTGTCAAGGGTACGGAACATGCACATACTACAGAGACTTGATGCTTTACTGTAAGGTTTTCATATTTTACTCATGAGGACGACACATGCACATACAGAAGCAACTAGTCCAAGAAACATTTAAATTTAGACTTCACTACCAGTAAATCTGATAAGCTTCTCATGAATGAATGAACGAGCTCTTCCTCCTCCCCTCCTTGACTCTCCGCCCCCGCTCGTCCCGTTAAATTCCTCCTGCCTGGCATCAGGTTCAGGAAAGGGCGGAGAGTTGGACGCCAACTCTGTAACATAAGCAAGAGTGAGCAGAAAAGGTCGCACAATTTGGGGAAACTCGTTTTACCGAAACCCAGGAGACGAGAAGCGCCCCGGCTCTAATTAACGTTGCGCAGACTGAGTTTCAGCAAGGAGAAACGGAAACCCAGGCTGAGGTGAACCATGAACCGCTGCGTTGTTGGGATGAAGCAGGCATACGCGGGTACATATTAAGGAGCCGGCCTGTTGCTGTCTTCCTCCAAGTGCGCGTGTGTTTTCCCGTCAGAGGCAGCTGGAGGTCCAAATGGCAGCCATGCGCACAAGACGCATGGCCGGGCCGGACCCAGGCAGGACCACCGTGGCCCGGGCTCTTGCTATAGCCGAACAGCTGCACCATGAGTGCTCCATATTACTGGACCTTTATGTGAGTACAGGAGCTGGTAATGTGTCTGTTTCCGCTAGTTTCAACCTGCCAGCAGATCACAGTATAAGTCCAGAAATGAAGAGCTGAGAGAAAAAAAATGTGTCTGCGTGTTTGTGTGTGTGTAAGTGTGGGTGAGGGGAAAAGTAGGCCAAGGTTAAATGGAAAATTATTAGATATTCTGTGAGTGTGTGTGTGTGTGTGTGTGTGTGTGTGTGTGTGTGTGTGTGTGTGTGTTAGTGTGTATGCCAGGGGTGTCCTTAAAGCATGCATGACTGCAATGTTGTGTGTATGTATGGGACAATGTGTGTCTGAAAGAAGTAGATGGACAAAGTGTGTGTTTGAGAGAGAGAGAAAACAAGAGAAAAATATGAAAGGGATGTGTGCAAAAGCCAGATAAGGAGTGTGTGTGTGAGTGAGTGTGTGAGTGAGTGTGTGTGTGTGTGTGTATGTGTGTGTGTGTTTGTGTGGGTGGGTAAAAGAAAGAAATTATGTCTAGGACAGCAGGGGGTAAGAATGCAGGGAGGAGGGAATGAACTCCATTGGAATGACAGAGGTGGGCGTTTTTCTGGCACAGGCTCATCAGTGCCTGGGCAGGAAGCCCTGGTCTGTCTTCCACATCTCTTTGCCTATAGGTGTGAGGGCTTCTGGTTATTAAACTTCTTGGTTTCCTGCCATTTCACTGCCTCATTCTTTCATTCATGTGTTTTGCCAAGAGCAAGGGAGGGGCGTGGAATCTAACTTCATCCACTTGGCTCCCAGGATTTGACCATTCCTTTCTTTTCCCTTCTTCTTTCCTTAATTCAACGTCATCTTCAATAATGTGCTCACTGACAGTTTTGTATTTTTAACGCACTGGCTGGTTTCTATCTGAACACATTGCTGCAGCCCTTGAAGCAAAAGCAACAAAGTTATTAAATATGTCTCAGCCTGTCACACAGATATGTATGTGCATTTGAATCCCTAGTGTTTTTTTCTCTCCTTGGCTGGGATGAATTGTCTCCAAAGTTAGTTGCAAACTGAACATTTTTCAGGCAGAGTATTATTTTTCCTAGACAGGCGTTCCCTTGCCTTTTCCTCCCCTGGGAAAATGCTAATTTACAACATCCCTTTGATACCTCCTAAATCATTTTCATACCTTTCCATGTTATTATAACTCAAAATGATCCATGAGAACACTGTTTCAGGCTACAGCATTGCTTCCCTGGGTACCCATAACTGGCTAAATCACAAATCCTCTGCAGTCTGAGCAGTAAACATTACTTAACCATGCCTCTTAGAGCATACAGGTCACATTAGGGCACGCTGTCACACGGGTGCTAACTTGCAGGCAAGGTTTAACATTAACACCTAAAAAAAACGTCACAAGAAGGCCTCTGGCATTCACATCTCACTCAAGTACTAAAGCTAATGCCAATTTTTGTTGTTTGTGTATTAGGCTGTATCACATGTCATTTTGTCACATTTGAGGCTTCTATTGAGTAGAGCTTTGCATATCTGTCTTCATGTTTTATGATAAATAAATCATTATAAATGAGGCTTTGAAGGGTCAAACTTTTCAATACAGTCAACACATAAAGTATTGATTTTATATTAATGTTTTATATTTAGAAAATAGGCTTATTTACTCTCATGCATAGTTAGTTGAGAACATTCACACCATTTTCATGTTTCACCAGTAAATATAAACCCACTATCAGCAGTTAGTTAGCTTAGTTTCGCAGACTGGTGCTAGCTTGGCTCTGTCCTGACCCTAACCTCCCAGCACCTCTAATGCACACCAGTCAAAACACAATATCTTGTTCATTCAACAAAAGATTGTGTGCAAAATTCAAGAATATATGTTAAGCTTGGCTAGCTGTTCCCTCCCTGATTTCAGTCCTGTGCTAAACTAAGCTAAGGGAATTTACCTGCTTGGTGGCTTCAAGTTTATTGTAAAGACATGAAACAGTTATCAATCTTTCACTTAATTCTCCACCGGAAAGTAAATCTGTGTAATCTGTGTAAACATTTCAGCACTCTTTTATTTTCAAAAGCTTTTGAGATGAATTAACAGGACAATCTTGTTATGTTTAGCCATAATTATTAGTGGCCATGACATTGTTTGTTTGCTGCACCCACACAAGTAGGCCTACCTCTTTTTCTTGCTTCCTTGTTCTTTTGTGTTATTTCAACTGGCTCATTTTAACCTTTCATTTGTTGACTTAATAAATCCTAACTGGAAATTCCAGAGACAGTTTGTTTTCTACTGTGTGCATTTTGTTCTTTGAAACAATGGGAATAAACCTGATCCAGTTGACATTAGTAATTCTGCAATGCCTGGTAAACAGTGATCTTTAACTATTAACAGAAAATTGTGCTTATTTGCTATTAAAGTAACATCAATTTGTTTGGTGTTTCATCAAAAACACACCTTAGTTCAAACACCTGCAGTTCAAATTCCAATGCTTCCTCCTCTTCCTTTACCCCAAAATAACTTCCCAAATCTTACTTCTGTTTTCAATTTTCATCCTCATGATTTTCTCTCTTTCCTCCCTAAGAGAAAGAAGGAGAGTTTTACCGCCGATAATACGGTGGCCGATGGTCATTTGGTATCCATCCCTCCTCCCTCCTCTCAGCTGGACACCAAGGACAAGCTCTGGCGTATCCACTCTGCTCTGCTACAGTGTCGCAGCCTGATGGAGAGAGCCATCACCAAAGAGGAAGAGGAGCTGGGCAACGGGAATAAAACTGAGTATGAGACCCAGAGAAAGCTAGTCAAAGACAGACTGTCGCTCCTCTTAATCAACACTGGAGAACTCCTCAAAGCTGTTGACGGCACAGCGGTCTTGACTCCCAGTGTGGAGGGACCAGAGGTAGGTACTGATGTAGATATTATGATGATGGTGAAAAATGCTGGATAGAATATGAGGCAGACCTTGGCGATGTCTTCCCTTCTTATTGGCAGTTAGACGGTCCGACTGCTCTGTTTGAGCTGAAGATTTGGGTGTACCAGATCTTCAGAGAGGTGGACTACTGGACCAAGATGACCATCACCACCTTGCAAGCATTGCCCACGGTGATAACCAAGGAGCTAGTGAGGACCACGCGTGCGAGGAGCTTGAGAAGCGCTCGGAGATGAGAGAAAGAAGTTCATCTGTGTGAAGTTTGTGTGTGTGTGTGGGTGAAGAGGTATAATGAGAGAGCAAAGAGGAAAGAGAAAGAGGTGGGTGAAGGTCTTAAAGAGATGAGAAGATGAAGCATGGCGCTCAGATGGGAGGCAAAATGAGAGACTGAAACATGTGGAGAGAAAAAGGAGATGAGTGAAGAGAGCCAGCTGAGAGAGAGAGAGAGAGAGAGAGAGAGAGAGAGAGAGCGCCAGATCCCTACTGACAGAGACATGAGTGGGTTGGGTTATTTTTAGGGCATGAAGCCCCCTTCACATAAACAGAGGGCTTAGATAGAAAGGAGGATAAGAACAAGATTCATTGTTAAGATACAGTCTTTCTTTCTTTCTTGCTTTCTTGCTTTCTTTCTTTTTCTTTTTCTTTTTCTTTCAAATTTTGGTATCGTGGAAACATAAAACAATTAACTGCTACACAAATACAAGTGAAGATAATACTTATTTATCACCGGCTTTCATCAAACTTATGTTCATGGTGTTCCTCATGCATGCACTCCTTTCTCACAGCTGCATTCATTAGTTAGGATGTGCTGCCAGGATCTACTGCTAACGACAGAGGAAACAGTCAGCAAGGGGACCATTCTGACAAAAATGAGGTCATTTGAATTCAGGCCATCATCTGACAGTAGCTCTGATATGTGTAGTTTTGAGTGGTGTGGCTATTAATCATTCCACAAAGATTATTGTCTGGGGATGTTCAAACTATGGAGAAAAAAAAGAAATCTATGTAGTAGCACCCTCTAGTGGTTTGTTAGTGCTCTTACAAAAGTGTACTTTTTTTTTCTTGTTAAAAATTTTCCTCAGTATTTTAAGTATCCTGTGCTGTTATAGTTTTGTTATGTTTTTAGGCACTTTACTAGCAATACAGTCATGTTCCAGTATACCACAAAAGCAACATAAATAGTCCAACTGATGGATATAGCAAAGGGAACAAAAGTAGGGGGAAAAACAATGTAAATAGAGGAAGTTAGCAAACTTTTTGTGTTAATCTTAGTTTAACTTTATTTCTTTGTGATACTGTTTTTAACTTAAGAAGCAAAAAAATTTTTTTTTAGTTCAGTCCACATAGCGACACAGAAATGTGACAAATTTTGTAAATTTTCAAGATCTTCAAATTTTATTTTTCAATTCATGCAACAACAAAAAAAAATCAGATTGTGAAAATATCATGTTTTGCACCAGAATGTAACACTTTAAAGGCACATATTCCATTTAGGCTGAGATTGAATTTAGTCAGCTGAAATGCTGTAAGGATTTGTGTCTGTCATGTGATCCATTATCTGTCCACTGGGCAGTTGCTGCTTCAACTGCAATAATCAACATCAGCGTTGGTCTGAATGGGGCTGCGTTACTGATTGAATTAGCATCAGCCACAGATTAAGATTTTCTAATGTATAAAGTGTCAGTGTGAGAAAAACAGAAGATACTGTAAATGGGATTGAATCAGACATAGAAAAATCGTGTCTAAATAACCAGTAAGATCCATGATAATGTGAAGTACAAAAGGACATTTCGAAAGAAAAAAAATATATAAGGAGGTTTTTGAGTCAACAGCAAACCTTTGCATTGTTCCAAGTTTTGGAAAGAGAACGTATTTGGTTATTTTACAGTTTATATGTCACCTAGTTTTGTTCAAGGGCTTTAAGTTTAACTTATTTTCCTGCACACATGCTGTTTTTAGTATTTTTTGGTTAATAACTGTTGGTGAGTGCACTGAAAGTATAAACTTTATTAGATATGAGTGATACAGGTTACTCAAGACTCTTATCAAAACTAAAGGCAATATAAATGCTTTTGGTTTTGATTTGATATGCAATGATTTATTCCATAGATAAAATATAAACCCCGAGCTACTGTGCATGTGCAAAAAAGTAGTTCCCTCGGTCACCAAAAGAAGAATGTAAATGGACCTCAATGCACAGATGCATCCAAACTATCTAATGATGCTTTAGTGTGCAGCACTTTTTTATGGGAAATACTGTAAAAGAAACGTTACATGTGTTACATTTATTCCTCTGTATTTGGACAGAGGAGGTATTATCTCTTTCATGCATTTTGTCATCACTCCATTGATGGCCTACAACAGGACTCTCATCTTCTTCGGCTTTCTCTGTTTTGAGGTGCTTTATTTGCTGGCCAGGTTGGAAAGCAAATATGTTGTTACAGGCTCTACATGAGAAAATAAATTTAACCAAGAAGTGAGTGTGTTTAAAGGCTGCTCAGACACAAAAGTATAATGTTATTTTATTTTTTTCTGTTACCAATTATAATTTCTTTCTGTTACC
Organism: Acanthurus tractus; assembly: GCA_029783725.1. NCBI lineage: Eukaryota > Metazoa > Chordata > Actinopteri > Acanthuriformes > Acanthuridae > Acanthurus > Acanthurus tractus. Next base: position 8,031,356 of record JAQNCA010000024.1, read on the forward strand.
AATTACCTATTACCAAGTCAACTTGTTCTGTACTTATAACACAGTATTCCACCAGTACTGTGACTACTGGGCCAGTGTATTGGTCTCTCTGAAATGAATGAATGAGGTTGCATATTTTTGAAACAGTGCTATTGTTGGTCTGAATGCAGCCTCGGAGCCTGTGCATTAGCTTTATGGGACAACTGAGTAGTTACAGGTTTCAATGGCTTCATATAGAAGCGCCTGTTCTTCTGTATGTGCCTCATATATCACATGGTAGTCATGGATTTACCAACTTAAAACTCATACACCCATGCAATCCTCTTCCTTTAGATTGCAGGAAGTGGTCTCATTCCTGTCAGACAAAATATATAGTTTGTCTGTGTGCTATTGATTTGCTTTTTATTTGATTATTTTGCAAGAACAGTTTTGTTACACTTTCACTTAGTGTGTTTTCTTTACAAATGAGTTTATTGCACCACCAGGTGCCTTGTCTTTTGACCTCTAGTGCAGACAGAGCCAGTCGTAGAAAAATGGCTCAAAGAACAAAGATGGTGTTGGGTTTCAACTGCATCACATCTATAAGCAGCTATTAGAGAGGCTGGACACACCTGTCATTAACATCCTGGGTGATGCAATCACAGATGGAAAGCTCTAATGAGGCCTATGTGAGTTTACACTTGATAACACAATGCTTTTCCACATGCATCTTCTTGAGTGTCATGTGTTTAGATCTCACTTTCCCACTTTATTTGCAAGTAAACATTTACATATTTCTTTCTACTTGCAAAGACCAAGTATTTTTAGTTTTTTTTATTACCTTAACAACAGTAGTAGCAACAGTTGAGGACAAATTAAACTGCTTACACTAAGATCACCTAAGGATGGATGTTAATACCATGTGTTTACAGGCCACTCTGGTTAAAGCTGTCAGAACAGAACAGAACAGTTGGAGTTTTACATTTAAAGACTGTATCATGAACAGCTTTATCATAAAGAATGTATAAGTAAGCCCTTTATTAAATGGATGTAACTGTTATTGTTTTGTCTCTTTAAAGTTTGTAGTCAAGTGGTAATAATCCTTCTTCTGCATATGTGTCATGTGCAACGACTGTCTTTCTGGATTCACTTTTAATCCTCAGTAAACTTTCCTTGTTTTTATTCTTTTGATTGAGAGACCTCTAGAGGCAGAAATAACATAATGTGCATGAAGACAAAAAAAAGGCTAAAAAACCCAAAACAAAACAGAGAAATTATCCCTATTTTAGAACCAATGACAAGCACAATTTCAGCGTTTTTGACTAAAATGACCTAAACAAGGAAATAAAAGTGAAACTAGTTCATACATTTCCTGTAGATCAGTTAACCAACGAACTGACTAACTGCTTAAGCTCTAAAATGTTGTGAGTTGCAAATGTTATGCAAGGTGAGAAACAGTTTAATACATCCTGCTGATAATCTGTCTTGTTATGTTGTTACCAGGCTGGAGAGACTAATTTCAGCTTTGGGCTGATGTCAAGCCAGTTCTTGCAAAAGTAGCAGAAGTCTCTGTGCTGAGTCAAAAATCTCCTCTATGATCAAAACATGGCCTTCTAAACTTGTTCCCACTCTCATGTTATTGATTTGCACACTATACTCGAAATCCTCATATGTAAGAACACTGTTATATTGCAACTGTTTTTACTCAAACTGGAAACATGGTGGAGAAATGTTGCTTTGTAAAGGATTTACTTCCTTTTACAACATAATAACTTTACACATTACACTTGTTTTATGTCTAAAATGGGTTAAACAATAAAAGTATAGACCAACACTTCTCTCTCCTTTATTTGAATGACATATTGAAAAGAATACAGGCCCAGTATGGCAACAAGTACACAGCTTTTTAAACTCTTAACTCAACAGCTGTAGTCTATATAATGTTTTCATTTAAAGACAGAATGATTACTTATCCAAAACTTAGAGGACTACAAAATATATTTCAGAGTCATGGAGGCAGCATCAGTTGATGCATAGTGAATACGACGTAAGTAATATACTGTCTGTTGGTCTGAGAGTTTAGTTTGGTGTAAAAGTTATTTATCATTGACTGGGTTTCTGAAGGTGTGTGAGTGGGCTGAAATAAATTGATCTTGGCTATAATTTGAGTCTTGTCTTGTATCTGTGATTTCAAAACAGATTGACTCACAAATGTTGATGATGAGAAGTGTCTTTGAAAGACTGGAGGATGTTTTTTTTGGTGCGAGAAAAAATGCTGTCAGGAAAAATGTGTGTTTCACATTTAGAGTTTGAACATTAAGAGTGAGATTGTGTGTCTGTGAGCGAGAGTGTGTGTGTGTGTTTATGTTTAACTGTTAGAAAAGACAGGATGTGTGTTTGAACGAAAGGGGTGGAGTGTGTGTTTAAAGGGGTGTGTGTGCGCCTGTGTATGTGTCTGTGTGTGTGTGTGCGCGCCTGTTTGTTTATATGTGTTTATGTATATGTGCATGTGTGTGTGCATCTTTTCGTGTGTGTGTGAGTGTGTGTGTGTGAGTGTGTGTGGTTGTTAGGAAGGAGTGGCAGCCAGGATGCCTGTGGAAGAGGGGGGAGGTGTGTGTGTGTGTGTGTGTGTTTGTTTGTGTGTGTATGTGTATGTGCGCATGTGTGTGTGTGAGAGTGTGTGTGTGTGTGAGAGAGAGAGAGCGTGTACACTGAGCAAGAGAGAAAATATGCGTGTGTGTTAGAGGGAGAGAGAGAGAGACAGAGAGAAAATGGGTGTGTGTCTCTGTGTTTGTGTGTCTCTGTGTGTGCTTGTGCGCATGTGTCTGTGTGTGCTTGCGTATTCGTGTGCATGTGGGTGTATGTGTGTCTGAGAGAGACAGAGAGATGAAAAAAGAGAAGGGGAGAGGGCAGGAAAGTGTGTGTGTGACTGTGTGTGTGAGAGAGAGACAGACAGACAGACAGAGAGACAGACAGAGAGACAGAGAGGGAGGGGAGAAAGAGCAAGCAGGAGCAGAATGTGTGTATGTTTGTGTGTGTGAGTGTGTGTCTGTCTGCGTGTGTGTGTGTCTGTCTGTGTGTGTGTCTGTGTATGTGCCTGTGAATGTTTGCGCAGGCGTGTGTGTGCATCTGTGTGTGTGTATGAAAGAGTGAGAGAAGCAGAGCAGGGGAGGATGTGTGTGTATTTATGTGTACGTAAGTGTATGTGTGTGCGTGTGTTGGTGAGTGAGAGAGTGAATGAGTGAGCAAGGAAGAGAGAGAGGACATGTACGTGTGTGTGTGTGTTAAGACAGAGTGGGGGAGGGGTTTACAAGAGATGTGTGTGAGTGAGTGTGTGTGTGTGAGTGTGTGTATGTGTGTGTGTGTGAAAGGAAAGAGGGAATGTGTGTGTGTATGTGTTGTGTGTGTGTGTGTGTGTTAGTGCGCCTGCGTAGGAGGGAATGTGCGTGTACTTGTGTGTGTTAGTGTGACTGTATGTGTGTGTATGCTTGTGTGTGTGGTGTGTGTGTCTGACAGAGATAGAGGGGGAGGGGTGTGTGTGCGGGGAGAGCTAGGAGCAAGCTCTGCAAATGGTGTGTGTGTGTGTATGAGTGTGTGTGTGTGTGTGAGTGTGCGAGTGTGTGTGTGTTACAGCAGCACAATATGTGCCTGTGCTGAATGAAAGGGAAATGAATGCGGTGTGTGTGTGTGTGTGTGTGTGTGTGTGTGTGTGTGTGTGTGTGTGTGTGTGTGTGTGTGAGAGTGTGTGCGGTGAGTGTGTGTGTTTTTCTGTGTGAGTGTGTCTGTGTATGAGTGTGAGTG
>JAQNCA010000024.1:8069328-8085259 GCA_029783725.1 Acanthurus tractus
TGTGTAAATGAAATTAGGTGAGTGTGGCACAACATTACCAGTGTAAGGTGTTATTCTGTGTGGCTGTTGCCATCACAGTTTCTTTGACACGTCTTGTCTCTTGTCTCGTTTCCACATGTTTTTCTTGGTGTAAAACTGGTTCCCCTTCAAGGCCAAATATGTAAAAGTGAGTTGAGTTGTCCTAAGTATGTTTAGTTTTTCTGCTGCAGTGAGGGATGCAAAGGTACACGAATAAGCAATCATTTCAAATTCTTTTTATCCACATCTGAACTTCACATATTGACAATAATGTTTTAGATTGTGTCAGATCCATTTCACAAAAGATGTCCTCCACTGCTGTGTCAAACAGTAACTGAACTTATTTGCAGTCTTCACATGAAATGACTGAGTCACAGTGCTTTGACTCATAGTCTGGAGGAGGGAGTCTGCTGAGTAAACAGGGTCTGAAGAGCAGTGTTAGGTCTTATTTTACTTTTATCATACATTTTAATGAACTTTCCACAATCCCTAAAAAAAGAATACAGTATGTCCCTTTGTACAAAGACCAGAAATAAAATCAGACATCAGACAATAATGTTATGTCAGAACTGAACTGAAACATTTCAAAAATAATGTTTTTGAGTATGTCAGTGTACTTTCTCAGTGTGCACTATAATACTCAAAATATACTTCATACTTTATTATAAGATAAGTAAAAGATACAATCAACATTCACTGCTGACTGTATGATGACCAGCTACCAGCACAAAGGGACATATTACATGCTCACCTGTGTGTGCTCAGCATGACGTGTATCATGCAGAATAGCCATAGACAAAATAGCGAGTTGTTTCCATATGGCTATTAAACTGTAATATCAACAACCGGTGGATGACAGTGGCACCATTACACATCGTAATGAATGCAAGGATCACTTCAAACATGAGATACAGCAGAGATGCAGCTGCTACAAAACATATTAAATCTACTGTAGTGTTTCTTTCCATGAACTAAAAAAAAAAACAAGCCAGAGTGAACCAATATTACCTGGAAGGTCCATTCATCAAATCAATATTAGACGTTTTTTCTCATGTAGAAACAAGTAATGAGATCGGTTAAAACTCTTCATCATGCAGCAAAGATGCTCAGTGTGCTACAGTGGTTATGAGATGGAAAAACGGACCAAGGATAAGGAGGCAACTTCAACCATTTTGGATCAATAAGCTGTATTATATTCTCTCTGCATTAAAAGGAAGATGTCCTGCACACTTTAAATGAGCAACACCGAATGTCTTTGTATGAGTTCTGTTATGAGTTCTTTTGACTTATTTTTAGATGGAAAATGTCATCATGACCTCACAAACATGTCTCTCTGAAAGTGTGACTGGAGGAAGTGACCATATTTGGGCAAGGGGGTGGAGCTTGAGAGAATGTTCATTGCTGCCAAAGACTGAAGAAGCTGCTGGAAGTTGGTATTACTCAAGCAGCATTGTCCTTTAACTTCAAGCCTTCATATATTTTGTGCATGTGAGCCAAATAAAAGTTCACCCCCTGTATAATTGCCATGACCAGGAATATCAGCTTTAAAGACGGAAAAAAGCGTTTTAAAGCAGACTGTAAACATTTGTTTGTGCTGCAAATTTGGGAATTTTAAATTATCGCTCTTTGTGTATTGACTGAACCTAAAGCCAGCCTCAAGTGGCCATTTGAGAAACTGCAGTTTTTGGCCCCATATTCAAGTCACTAAGTGTTCCGCTTCGTTCATAGCTACATAATCAAAGCTTAAGGCTTATCACAGGTATGTTTACAATGAATCTACTTGCAAAAGGATCTGAGAGCTTTAAATAGATAGCATGTGCACAAAGACAACCAACACTGTGAGACGCAACTAAAGGTTGTGGATATTTTTAATGTAAAATTTATTTTGAAAAAACAACTGTTTCCAAGGTCGGAAATTATGGGCCACTATACTTCAGGATGCAGTGTTTGAATGTTTCAGGTATGAATGCCTCAACCAGGTAAAAGAACTTGATTGGAGAAGTAAAAGCTTTGACTCTGAAGACTTACATCTATTTACTTTCCTTTCTATAATGCAAAACAGATTTAAGGGGACAGCCAAATTATTTCATTATGCTGCCCTGCAATTGCTCTCTTGTCCCTAAGGCCTGTATTTGTTCACCTCTCCTCTGACTGTGAAAATGAGGCTGAATCTATGCATTTTTAAAGAATTTTATTTCCCCTTTTGCCTAGTGAACCAATAGTCAGTTTTGTTACTTTGAGTATCAATGTATTTGCTGAATTTAAAAAAATGCTAGCTGTGATGTTGAGGAAACTATTCAGCTGAAAAATCTGGTTTGTTTCACATACCAGTAATGGCTGATTATTGTAAAACATCTGGTTTGTACACATTATCAACTACACAAGGTACATGTCAAAAGCCTAAATGAAATAATTCAAATTCCTGCACACTACTCGATTCAAAGCCAATAAATATACAACTTGCAAACCAATCAGTATGCTCCTTTAGTCCTAAGAAATAAGCTGTCCTTGTATTGCAGAACTTGGACCTCAATCAGCTGCATATTGTTGGAATGCAGGCAGAGTATGCTCTGAATTACTTATTAGTCCTGCCTTCCCTTTCCCTCTGTAAATAATATCTTAGTTACTTGAGTAACCTCATGAAATTACTGCTGAAACAAGCTGTTTTCTCACTATCAAAGCAAAAACATTTTTCATGCTTGATGGTAATTCTACTGTTTTGTATTTAAACTTCACATGAATGCACAAAAATAAATCCAGTTATGGACATAAAATTGCAATAAATATATTGATCCTGCCTGTGACAATGGTAAATCTCCTAGATGAGTACCCGTAATCTGATGAAACTGCATTTAAACCTCTTTTCTTTTCTTTTTTTTTTGAAAATGTAATCAGTCAGCCATGAGGTAATTACCTCAGCCTAAGCAGTGGGAAAATGGAAACACCTGGTGCTGTACAAAGTTGAAAAAAATCCACCTACCATCACTACATAAAGTTGTCCTCTAAACAAAAATTATGTTCACACCAAAGCACATTGTGCGTTATCTTAAAATCTAATGTAACTGATAAATGCACCTACTTCCTCATGATACACTTTCAAAGTGCATTTGAAGTTGTATGGTTTACAACCATATTAATTAGCAAGTCCTCTTCTTCTTTCCTGCCTTTACTGGTGTATTTCTGCACAATTTGTTGTAAATTGGTTGAATAGTGTCACACAACTGGCAGGAAATTGTACCACCCAAACTACATTTAATAGGAATGTTACAGTATTTGGAATGTGTTTCATTTTATGTGTCATCCACTCTCATGCACACACTTTTCTTACATTAGTCAGTGAACTGTGGAGGTGTTGATCAAAGTGCTTTTCAAACTTGGACTGAGCAAGGCTAACTATTTACTTACATGATGTCTTCATGCTAAGCTAGGCTAATTGCCCCCTGACAACAGCGCCTGGCACACACACACACACACCCACACACACACACTCACCCACACACACATATATGTCATCAAGAAAAGCAGATAAGCAAAATAACTACATAACAGCAATAATTTTCCTTATTCAAACATCAAATTTTAGCCAAACTATCTTGGATGCTGGAGTGTGCAGTTATGCAGAACGATTGTGGCCAACCAAGGTTCTAAAAAAATTATGTTGTTTTTATAAACTCTACCAGTTAATAAGCTGTTACACCATGAAGTTTGGTGATTATAGGACAACAGTAATTACAGTAAATTGGATAGAAAATAAACAGATTAGTATGGGAACAACCATCCTCTAACATGTCTCTGTTTACATTAATATGCAGAACATACAACGACTGGAGCTTGCTTTTCCATTTCCATGCATTTTATCTAAATTTGGGATATCAAAGACTATAAAAAATGACTACAACTTTCCTTATCTTGTAAACAGAAAGCTTGTTTTTTCCAAACATATTAAGATAAAATCAAAATTACCTCAAGCCTTTATCCAGAATTATTAAAAAAAAGAAAAAAGAAAACCTCAATGGCTTCCATCAACTAGTGATTGCCAGGTAATTAAATGCCATCAGGGATGTGTGGTGTGAAAGTTGTGAAGTACCACTTTGATATCTCAGAACATGCAGCAATTATCACATCCACCTGTAACACCTGTGACTGTGTGACTTTGCTGTGTGAATAGAATTATACAACATTTAAACACACTGTTTATTCTAGCTTTTATTTGGATTAGAAAAAAGTCATACATATAGTCCGCTTCATCCAACCCTGGGGTACCAATATGACGGCCCACATTGATATTCAGCTGAAAAACAGCGGACTACTGTGACTGTGAAGAATGAAGACGTTTGCACTTTCTTCTTTTTTTTTTTCATTTGTGCTTTCAATTATCTGTAGTTTTGACCTCAGTGAAATGCAGACAAGAAAATTTTTAAAACAAGCTCTCATTTTAATTGGATTATGTTTATATGCGCGCCCAGTGACCCTGGGTAAGCTGAAAAGTGGAGCACAGATGACAATGTGTGTGGGAGGAATGAATCAAATATAAACCAATTTTTTCACACTGTCTTTACAGCCCACTCTACGATACAGATGTCTAGCTGGGGTGAAAATTGCCACTCAAAGCTAATTATTGCTAATGAAAGCTAACAGTCACCAGATAAGGTAAAAATAGTTTTGATGCATGCATGCTATATGGACACTTTCTGGCTTGCATGAAAGTTTATTTTTAAAAAATCAACTAACAAATAGTGTTCAAATGGCTACATTGTTAAAAACTGTGCTGAATGCCACCCAATCAACATCTCTTTTCCCAACGTGCCCACTTTAATTTCTCCTGGCAACCAAACACCATCCAAAGTTCAGACAGAATGAATAATCTATACATACATAAAGGCCGAAACTACTTCCTCTAATGGGACTGGCTAATGTGGTTGACATTGGGTGACTCAGCCTGCAGGTAACAAACTGAAGGATGTGATCAAATTTGAACTGGAGTAAGGATTCAGTCAGTCATCGGTCATTGGTGGATGTTTTCTCACAGACACACCAGCTGCCTCACTGATTAAATGTTAAACCATTCATTTAAGTAATTAATTAAATCAAAACATCTCATCTTTGATTCATCAAACACAGTTGTAGCTGTGTTGTTTGTCCTCTCCTTGAGACATCTGGACATTTTCCAAGTGTGTTTATGTCAGGAAAACCAAATCAAAACAGGATCTTTTCCTCACCTTTACCAAGTGGCTTTTCAAGAAATGATTTTATTATCATCTCACAACAAGAGGTGGTACCAAATAATGTAGAAGTCCCTGCCACAAAAAAAAAAAAATTATAAAAGTGGTCTGACAGTGACTAGTTTGATAAAATTTGAAAACTTCCTAATATAAAACCTAGTCTGAAGTCTGGTATTACGGCCACAGGTTCCTCAGAATCTCTTGCCAGAGGTCAGCAGGGTTAATGGCCTGCGGCTGTGGTGGGTATTGTCTTTTAATTTTCTTTAGGCTCTAGAGAGGCACCACACATCACTAATGCTCCATCATGGGTACCAGTCATGCTCAAACTTTTAGTAATCTCCAGCTGCAGAGCATGTCCTGTCTTGGGCATTTTCCATTAACCGTTATGATGTTTCCATTGAGAGTGTGTTCAAAAGTCACCTGATTAAAGATGACAGAAAGTTGGAGTTTGGATTTAGCTTTCTAATGTTTCCTTAAGAAATGACATTATTTCTTAGCTTTCTTTAGGATGGAGATGTGTGTCTTTGATAAGGTAGTGATTTATGATTTTCATGTCAGCGCCATGTCTACTTCTTGATTCCACTGTTGTTGAGCAGTAGGTTGTTATCAGTGCACTGCTCTGCAAGACTGTTTATTTCCTTTCCAATATGAACTCTGAATTACTGCTAGAAATCTAGCCAGTGGTGGTGGTACCATCCATGTATTTCACACTGAAGCTGACATCATGTCAAGGGGTCAGAGTCATGGATGTGCAGTGTAAGCAGCAGTGGGCTGAGCACACAACCCTGGGGGGGCTCCGGTGTTGGGTGCTCAAGTGGAGGAAGTGTCAGGTGTTAAACATAATAAGGTCTTGTCCACACTTTCACAAAATGACACTGAAAATATAATTGAAAAAGAATTGGAAAGTTTAAAACTATCCCTGACTTACTGGTGGAACATTTAGCAGCCTAATATCTTACAGAAACTGTTACAGACCAAATAAAGCTAAAAAAAAAAAAAAGGGTGACTGCTACACCTAATGCACATCAGAAAGCCAGAAACATGACTTCTAATGAATAATAAAGTTGCTGCATGTATGCTGGCTGAGTGACAGTTTGCTAAAACTTTACTCTGTGATAATATGTAACTGTTAGACATTATTTTACATTCATATTTTTGAGGACCTTAACTGACAAATTGTGTCCTCTAGCCTCTTACATAAACCCTTATTATTTACAATTTATAGAATTGCAGCACTTCTCTTAAGCATTAAACACACTGACAGTAATTATAGCCTTAACCCTTATATCCACATCCTAACCCTCTAAGCCTTTTTAAATTGTTAGGAAAGACTGTTTTAATCCTAGCAGACAAAACAATGCTCACCCCGGAGGTCAGACTGGCTCTTATAAAGACAGATAGAACAGATAAAACACAAATGCACAGCATTTACAGTAATTAGAGAAAAGAGATGCAGAAAGACTGATACAGATGACTCTGTACGATGCTGGAGAGGAACATGAGGTACTCTTGATGCTGGTGCACACGACAGTGAGTGCTGCTGCAGTATGAGTTGTTTTGTTTTATCACAATTTGTCCCCATCTATAACTACCTAAATGCACATTTCACTTTATTCATTGAGAGAGATGAAAAACAGCAAAGGCAGCCTACATTAAAACGTGGCTATATTGTGTACAACTTGTACTAAACAGGTTGTAACATGTTATGATCAGCACACTGTCGATACTCAAAAACCCTTTAAAGCTTTTATATTAATAGGGAGATGAGTGCTTATGATTTCTATGTACTATTCATGTGAAATTGAATTTGGACTAAGGTGAACTCTGAGTGAAAATTGCAAAAGAATGTTTTCAAAGAGCTGGATTCATTTCTTGAGATCAGTTAAGACTGCATCTCCATAAGGCCTTGAAGTCTAAAAATGTTCCTTACTTGAAACAGCCTATTTCCTTATTGACAGGGGCTGCTGGGTGAACTCATACACATATATCTTTTAATCTTTATCTGATCTAATTTAAACTTTCTCCAGTTAGTCTTATCATATAACTCTAGATGTAAGAAAAAGGTATTTTTCCAAATGAAGAAAGATTAAGACTACACAGTCGACACAGTTGAAACTTGCCCAAAGCTTTTGTATGACCACAGGTCATCTGCCTGCAGGCTGGCTTTCTTCTCTGAATTCTAATTTATATCAATAAAGCCACAAGGACAAATCAAATTTCAAAACAATTCTCTCTCTCTTTATATAACTTTTAACTTTAAATGAACTTTAAAATTTTATTTACCAATCCCCTTTTTCACTTTAGCACATCCACAGGCTCCATGTGCCAATGAGAACATTTAAGCTGGGCTGTTTTTAGGAGCACTTTATTTTATTAACTTTACTTTATTAAGTCCTAGAATTTCTTCTTAAACTTAAAGAGACTACGTGAGAGTGAAGCAATCGAACACTAACTTCATTCTCCCTCTGCTAATTTTAGATATAGGCAATTCCCAATTGTAATTTATCTCAAATGCATATCAGCAAAGGGAGGGACAACAAAATTCGCATGGAGAAGAACCAGAGAACAGAAGATAAAGATGGACTGGATTAGAGGGGAAAAGGCTGATGAGGATGGAGGGATTCCACCGGCCTTCCTCAGGGAATGCAAAAGCCCAAGGAAGGATGTTAATAAAATGTAACGATATGTATTTCCATGACACTGTACACATAAATCTGTTGCAAGTCCCTTGCATTGTCTGCTTTAAAGTCAGACAAATCTGTTCTACATCCTACTCTGAAATGAAAAGATCTGGACCCCAACAACTTTTTAAACACAATAAAATGGCATTAAATGGAGGAGGCATGTGGCTGCACAGCAGGAGCTTCAAGCAAATTTGTCTTTGGCATTACCTCTGTGAGAGATGATGGGGAACATTAAACTTACCAAGACTGAGGCTCCCTGCAGGGATGTCTTCATTCTGTTTTTCCATTACTTTGATAAAGAAACATCTCTGAGATGGATCTTTGATATGATTTTCCCCTTCTCTGTAGCTACTAATAAGCCTAGTTGACCCTACACATTTGCAGTGAGTGTTACTTTCTGACAGACACCTTTGGCTGAAATTAATTATGTCATTCAGGTTTTTATAAACTAAAAAAAATAACTGATCATTATTTTTTGAAAAAAAAATCAGCAAAATTAAAAGTGATACAATCATGAGTTGCAGTTCCACACAAAATGGTTAAAATTAGCTCTGCCTCAACCAGGTGCAGCACTTAAGTACAGCTTTTAATACAATAGTGAACACTGCACTTTTAATATGATATCTAATACTAAAAAGGAACTTTTTTTGCACTTTTATTATTCATACAAAGTATGTTTTCTTTCTGTAGTTCACAGAGTTGTATTAGCCAAGTACCTTAACTTGGTGTGTTGTTATTTAGCTAATGTTTCAAGTGCTGTGATGGCTTAACGGCTCTGATTTATATATTGAATCAGTTATTTATTTGCATGTAAGTTATGTCTCGGTAAGGCTGGATTTATAAAGAACTGGAGCTTATTGATGTGATTAAGGTTAGCTACAGTTATGTAGCTTAATCTATAGTTTTAAAAATTGTGACCAAGCTTCAATAGGCACAGACAGGTTCGCAACCCAGGCGTATCTATAATTATCTATAATTACAAAGCAATGTTTCTGGATGTTCACTGTAAAGCAGCCTCAAGATCAAAATGGAAGAAAGAGTGATTATGGTCATGAAATTTATTTATACTAAAACCAATACTTTCCTGTCTCAAGCATTGTATTGTTTTAAACTCGCCATGGTGAGCATTTTATATTAAAAGTTGCTTTGAGGCATGTGAATTAGAGCTTCAATAAAATATGGAAACCAATGTCAAAGTAAACCAACTCGCTGGAAAAAAAGAAATTAGTTGTCAGTCTTTTCTGAGGTTTTTTCTTCATTTGGCTGAGTCAATTTTTCATCATAGTACATTCAACCTGAACATGGTGGTTTTAATGTGCTTTTCTTGTGAACCTTCTTTTCAGAGTTCAACAGAACGGGCAATAAACAGGATGACGGCATGATGCCATTATGACCTTCAGAAAACCAGCCTCAAATTGAAATGTTTACAGAGACTCTGCAAGCCAGTATCCGTCATGGTACAGAAACCGAACATTTCTGTGCACCTGTGACCTACTCTTTTTAACACATTTTTCATTATATTTTTACCAACAGCAAAATGTTCTCAATGGGTTTTCTGAGTCAGTCAGGAGTAAAAAACTCTGTGACATGTATTTCAAAGCTTCTTCCACAGCGATCTCATATTGCAAAATAATTTGAACATAAACAACTAAACCTGGGCTGATCTTTGTCCAGTTTCTAATGTGACAGGAGGAAAAAACACTAGTTTTTTGTGTCAAAATATATATCTTTTCAAAGATTCAGTGAGATTGTGTACAGTTCTATTTTTGAAAAGCTGTTATTTTACTTAACAGATTATCATGATCATACATAGATATCTCACACTATCTCCATACTGTACACTAAATGCTAAAAGTTGTTTGAATTTTGGCTACTCTAAGGCTTGATTATTGAATGTTTTGTAACTCTAACAGCATTGAGTGCCCCATTGAATCAAAGTGGAGGTATAAGAGGGTCATTTTATAGTCATCTGTTAAGTGGTTAAAATAAATTGCTGCTCATGTAACCCTACAAACAAATATAACAGAAAATCTAATGGAGACTATTTTAAATATGAAAAAATACTTCATTGTGAAGCTTTAATAGACAACATGTTCTTGATACCATAAACGTCAACACAGCTTTGAAGGAAGGCAAGGAGACAAAGACATCAGTGTGTCCAGACATTTCTGTCAAAGCATGTTAACCATCGGCTTATACTGGGAATAGCTTAATGCACAAACACGAGTTCAAGAAAAGAATAACAACTGACATGATGGTTGAGTTTATGTTTTCTTTCAGTATAACAAATACAAAAAATACACATCATTTACTAGCTTTCCAATTCAAGTATAAGAGGCAAAAAAAATGTTAAATGAGTGCTTTTGAGTTCAACTGTATTCTTATTCATGACATGGGCACCACATTTACACAGCCTTCTGCCATCTCAAACAGGAAGTGATGTGGGCCACTGCGTCGGGCCACCTCACTGGCTGTCTCCCCGCTGCTGCTGCGGAGCCCCGGCTTTAGGTGTCGCTGAGAGAGAAGGAGCTCTAACGTCTGAGCGGAGTCTGTTTTTATGGAGCTGGTGTAGGAAGCAGCCAGGTGAAGTGGTGTGAGCCCACCGTTGGTCTGGGCATTCAGTTCAGCTCCATGTTGTAGGAGGAGGCTCGCCACAGTGACACGACTCCAGCGGCAGGCGCTGTGAAGGGGCGTCCAGCCATCGACGGTGAGAGGGTTAACCTTTGACCCAGCAGCGAGTAAAGCTGAAACTACATCAACATGGCCGCCGTATGCTGCGCGGTGCAGTGGAGTGTACCTGTCCTCATCACAGCAGTGCACCAGCGAGGGATCAACAGTTAACAACTTGTGTAGTGCTGAAAGCTGTAAGGAAACCACAGACAAGTTAAAGGTCAGGAAACTACAGACTGATGATCATAAGGGGTATGTTTTATTCGATAAGGTCCTGTAATTGGAATAATTACAGATTATTTAAAATGACTTGACTCCTGTTCCATCCTGAGGTAATAATTACCACTCTGTGATAACACACTGAGTCATCTTCTATTCTGGGAAGCTGTGTGCTTGACAGTTCTGCATAAATACATACATCAGTGACTACAGTGAAGACACTTTGCTAAAACTGTTTATACTAGTAAATAGGAGTCTTTGGATCCAAGGTTAAGCATTTTAGAGGAAGAAAGGATTTAGTGATAATTGCTGATCTTTAGCATAGTCTAAGCTTATGAAAGAAACTGTAGAAGTGACCAGTGGGCTACTAACAGTGCTAAGGGTAATTGTTTAGCAGGTTCCTCCACTTTTTCCCTAAATAGCAAGTTTTGAGACCATTTGTCGTGGGTTTAATTCAAATTGCTTTTGGCACACAGAATGGCTTTTCAAACCACGGCTCTGACTAATACTGGTTCCAACAATGTGGGTAATGAGCACATATTTCATAAGGGCTCTTTCTTGTTGAACTCAACTGGAGAAGGTTCTGTACCTGCATAAATTCAATAGGGCACCACAGCAATTTAAGTATTTCTGTTCCATTAGGTTTGAACTTCAAAGGTGCATAAAATGGTCAAAGGGATTCAGCAGAATCTGAGATATATTTAATTTTAGCCCCTTAACTCAAAGGCACTGGATCTTTCATTCCCCCACAATGCAAGGAGTAGCGTCTTACATTTAACAATCCCTGACTTGTATATGCCCATGTCTTTTAAATTTGACACCCCCAGACTGCAAATCAGGGTTTGTATCACAACCTGTAGACTTCCTCTCACGCTGAAATGATTCTCTCAAGGTGAGACTGGATTTTACAGTCTTTTATCATTCTTGACGATGTGGAACCGACCTCAACTAGTAAACTGATCTTTGTATGTAAAACAGTGAAGTTCTGATTAAAAAAGAAAGAAAGGGGAGAGATAAACATTTAGCCTCTCTAGTTCATGCACTTCCATTTAATTTGGTTTCTTCAACATAGCCACACTCGATAACAGAGGGCATGGCAGCATTGCCAAAAGGAACGCAGGATACTATTACACTCTAAAGGATACAAATACAGTGACCACAGGAGGGACACAACACTGATTTTAACTGACTGCAGAGGCCAGTAATGCATATCATCAGATTGGGCTTAATCTAATAAAGGTTTAAAAATAGTGATGAGATAACGTAGCAAGGAGACAAGTAAGTTTTCATCATTTTCCTGTGAAATAAATGATGAATTGAGATTCAAGTCTGCTCATCTTGACTGAACCTGAAATTGGTCTCAGTGTGCATTCAACATGTTAACTCCCCATCAGCTGTTCCTTCTGTGCCATTTATAATGAAGTATGTCAGGTCAGACAGTTGTAAAATTCTTGAGCCTAATTTTAGCATGTATGTACAGCTTAACATTTCTGATGTTTTCTGAGAATGTTTTGAGTTTTATTTCTAGTTAGTTCAGCTTTAACAAAAAGTTCAACTTTATTGCAATTTAATAGCACAGGATGACCTTCTTTAAAAAGGAACCAAAGTTGTGAACACCCTCTATTTTGAAAAGACTGAGAGTGAAATACAAGACTGTGCAAAGAAGTTTCCGTCAAAATTTGTTAATTACAAAATCACACTAGACAGCAGGAAGAAAAGTTTATAAATACTTTCCTGTGTTTTATAGAAAGAAAAAGAAAAAGATGTAATTTTCTTTAACAAAAGGAGATTCAACCCAAACACCTGAAAAAACACAAAAGATGCCTAAGATTTTATCAGCCATGTTCAACCTATCAAGTTCTATGTGTTCCTTGTTTCCCAGTGAAATAAAACTGTGGGAATAATTCATGCAAATTAAATCCCTGCAAAGCTGGAGGCAATGCAATTTGAAGACAGCTATTTTTTGTGCTCTGGCTCTTTGTTCTTTTCATATCTTGGGACAAAACATACTCTGCTTCCAGCTTCTTTAATGTGAGAACTTAATGATTTCCTCTGTTTTATATTGTATCTTTGGATTTGGGACTACTACTCAAGGATAGAAAATCAATTTGGACACTTAAAATTAGGTTCTGATACAGGGAATCTTTTTTCACTCAGTGTTAGGTTAAACATGCATATTTATTTGATCATGTTAACAAAAATCAAAACGACAAAAAAACAGCAGATGTGGGCTTTTAAATTGTGAGTCATTTCTTAATACTTTCCTACGGCAGACAAGAGAATCTGTGAGCTTCCAATCAAGCAAGATTTTTTTTTTAAACTCTCTTCTCTGATAAATTCGTCACTTTGTAAATATCACTAAATGGAGCAATGCCGCTTGATTACTCATCAACACTAGTGGCAGCCAGTCCTTGCAATGGCATTTATTAGGCTCCAGTGGCTCTTCATTAAATGTAATAGACTGAAAATATCAAAAAGGGCCCAAAAACAACATCCAATTAATGACAGTATTACATAACTCTTTTTGTGTGAAAGTACATACATAAAGGGTTGCAATAAAACATTAGAATTGTGCAGACTGACAGGAGAGTTTAGTGAGGCGCTGAAGGGAAAAAAGGAACAAATAGTCAAATCTTCATTTTGAACAGTTAAATTTGACTGACAAAACTCTAACTCCTGTAAAGCCATGCAGTCATCATGATCATGACATGCTATTATACAAAGTTTAAACAAAATATAGGATTACTTCTGTAAAAACGTAAAGAAGGAATGACCTTATTTGTGTGTATTTTCCTGTTTCACTAGGAGTTGCTGATTTTGGCGAGTTTTTAATGGGGATCCACCATCGATTTACAAAATGGGCTAAACTGTGGAGCTGTGGTATGAAAATGTTGCTGCTTTTATGTAGTTGAACAAATTTCAAATAAAGTCTTTAATTAATTGTTAAAGAATATTTAATGAGCAAAACAGTTGTTTATTAAATTTCATTTGGCATTAATTAACAGAAATGTATGTTTACAGCGTAACAGGATTGTAAAAGATGCTATATAGGCTTTTCACAAACATTAATAGAGATGTGACTGGAGTTCTGGGTTAGAAGGGTTCTGGGTGTCTTTTGTGTCTTGGGCACAAAGACACCAGACGACTCTGAAAACCCCTGGAGAAGGTTAACTGATGCATGTCCTTGTACCAAAACAAATAAACATTGCGAGCAGCGATCTGGGCTATTTTTCTCAGTGCAATTTCTGCTGAAAAGGAGTGAAAACACAGTTTAAGTTTCATGGCCGCTAGAGCTGGAATTTGAGGTAAATGACTTTGAACAACAAAGTTAAACACACGTCATTTCATGAGTTGGGTTTTAGTCCTCAATAACAAACATGTTTAAAAATACTGTTATAAAAATGTCAAGCAGAAACTGGAATTGAAAAAAATAAAGGATAGAGTCTTAAAATACCACACAATGTAGTTTTATCTGCTGACCGGCAAAGCACTGATCCAACTTGGTCTGATCACTGCAAACATTATTTATAATAGGCTGAACAGCTGAAATGTGTGTTGTGCTTAAAGCTCATAGCTTTTCAAGTGGGAAGAGCATCTTTTTCCTCTTCACAAGGCAGATGGACTGCTGACAATGGGGTCATTTCAGCTGGTCGGGTCTTTTTGTATTTTTCAGCATTCAGCCAAAAAAACAAACAAAAAAAAGCATTACTTACACGATTGTTTTCCGCAGCCCACAGAACAAGCTCCTTTGGTTTGTCTTTCAGTGCTTCCTCTTTTTCTAAATACCACTCCTCACTGTGGTCTCCCTCCTCCTCTTCCACCTCTTCCTCCTCATCCTTGCTTCCAGTCCATAGGCTGCTGGCTCCTCTGGGAATCAGGTGTCCATGTGTTTTTAGAAGCTCAAGCTGGTTAAAATCTTCAGGAAACTCCATCACCTAATTTCTTTGTTGGACAATCAAAGAAACAAGAGAGACAAAAAGAAGCTGAAATCTGATGTCAATCAATCAAACAAGCTTTATACAGTCTAGCGCTGATGCAGTGGTTAAAGTTCTGTAATTTCAGATAAATAACCAGATCTGTGCAAGCCAGGCCAAAAATGTCCATACACTTTAACATGTGAGACATACATGACATGCAAGACCATAAGGAGATTTAAAATCAAGGTAAAGAAAAACAATAAAATAAAATACATATAGAAATTGTAATGTTTTTTTGTCATCCCTGACCAGTTGAGCAATCAGGCCAAAGAGTCAGTCTAAATCAGCTGTAGCTAATTTAAAGCTTTTCTGGGTGAACTACACAAGAAAGCATCACACTGGGTGAGCATGCTTGATACAAAAGTATGCATCAGTTCTCAGTGTCATACATAGTAAGAAAAAACCACACCAAGGTTTCTTTCTTCATTGCTGGTGGTACATCCGAGGAAATTTAATACTGTGACCAGTTTTTCTCTCTGGGCATATAAGACTTAAATTTCAGTTTCATCTTGTCTGTGCTGTAAAAAAAATATGTGTCATCCAGATGTTCATATCTAGAAAATATAGAGAAAAGAAAATAATTGGTACCACCTTATCAGGAGACATAACGCTATAAATTAAAAGCAGTGTCCTTCAAATACATCCTTGAGGACAGCTGTTGGCTACTTTTGCGTGGATTTTCTCAGTGCTATGATTTGCTTGATAAACAGAATGTACCTGAATTCATAAGTTTGCCAAAAAAGAACAACTACAGAAAGAAAAAAGAAAGAAAGATATTCAGAGATATACAGAGTGAGTGACTGAGAATGAGATAAAGAGAGGGTTAAAAGAATTTTGAGAACTGAATACAGTAATTTCGGAGAAATATAAACATACAACTCTCTTCTTTGCCTCTGTATTGAATGTGATATTGAACAAGCATTCACTGATTCTTTCAATGTTTTAATTAATATCTTGTATCTATCATGCATATAAAAAACATTTTAAATATTCACACTTTCCCTGAAAAACTTGAACTTGCTAAAGGTTTTTTTTACTTAGTTGTCATTTGTTACCTTGAGTCTTAACAAGGTCACACAAGTTGCATTTTAAGATCTCATACAATGAGGAACTGAAGAAGCTTCTTGGATGAGAAGTGAAA
>JAQNCA010000024.1:8108752-8121807 GCA_029783725.1 Acanthurus tractus
CACACACACAACCACACTTAAATTATCAATACATAACCATATTAATACATAAAATGCTACTCTGTTATTCACTAAAATAAAAGTGTACTGTTGTCTGTGTTTATATAGTACAGTTAATGTTAGATAACTCAGATGACTCAAAGTGCTTTACATATGGTTTAAGTAAATATGCAACATTGTCTCAAAGCGTTTTGTTAAATAGTGACAGAATTTGATGTACGAGGTTTGTGTAAATGGCCACCAATTTGGTTTTCATGACACTTGGCAAGGCTGTCCTTTGTACCTGCACCACTTTTGTACAATTGAGTTTTAAAGTAAATTTATGAACTCAACAGGACTCTCTCCCAGGAATCCAGGGTTCGAGCCCCAAGATATGAGAGCTCTAGATAAACCCTCTAGTCTAGCCAGTGACCTTTGTTGCATCTTTTCCCCCTTGTTTTCTGTCATCTTTCTTTATTATAAAGACACAAACAAAACACCCACACTATGAATACTTGTAATAGGGTTGGCAGTGTAATGGTGTTGTGCAGTGCTTTCCCGTAAAAAGTTTGAAACACAGAAGTCAAGGCTTGACCACTGCTGTAAACAAATTTCTGTGCCATTGTGATGCTGAGAATAAATATCAATATGATGCTATCTTCCTTTGTTTGTGTTTCTGAATTTCTGCTTATTTTCTCTGTATTAGCTCTTAGGAGCTCATCACCACCAGTAAAGCTGTATAAGCACCGGGTTGACGGGACAGAAGGAAGTGGCGCGTCGTACGGGGAGCTGTCTGCTGAAATCGCCATGAGTTACAAACCCATTGCCCCTGCGCCATCTGGCTCCAACCACACACCTCCAGGTTAGACTACACACAGCTCTAATTTTGGATGTGAAATTAATGGCCATTTATGTCTTTGTTATGGATGTTAAACACTTTACACTATAGCCATGGGAAATGATTCTAACCAACAGAGTAACTACAATGGTAAATCAGTGGTAGTTTGGCCAGGGCAGCATGGTGAAGCAGTGTTAGCACTGATACCTCACAGCAAAAAGGTTTGAGGTAAGATTTAGGCCTCTCAGAGTTTGCTTGTCCCCCCCTTGTCGGTGGTTTCCCTGCTGACGCTACAGCTTCCTCCTGGAGTCTAAAACAGGATAGGTTAATTCATGATTGTGAATTGCCTGTAGGTGGTAAATGTCAGCAGGAATAGTAACTTGTCTCTATCAAATATATCAAAGATATCAAGATATCCAAGGTGTATCCTGTCACTTGTCAAATGTCAGCTGGGAACAGCTCCAGCCCTCCACAACCCTGGAAAGAATAAGCTGTTACAGTTAATGGAATATATAGAATATCTATAGTGCGGCCAGCGTTAGAGTGCAAATAACTGTGTCAGAAACACAATACATGCTGTAGGTCGCCTTTGGTTTAATTTTAGTTAGAGGAACTAAGTGGCAGTGTTGTAAGGGAAGAAGAAAGGCTATCTATTGTGTTTTAGTGTAAAAATAATGAACCTTGCTTTTCATTTTTTAAATGTTAATAAGATTAAAAAGGGGTTTAGAAGAATTGGCTCTTCCTTTAGATTTTGTTTGATCAAAGTTCCTGCTGTAGTGTGTTACATGGATTCTCCTTTTACATCCAGGCTCTTCTGTGCCCTCCCCATCTCTGCCATCATCATCTACCTTCAGGCCAGCTTTTAGTGACTTTGGTCCACCATCTATGGGTTTTGTTCAGGTATGTCTACAATACAGTGATCCTGTTACACACTGTTATGTTGTCATTTTTTTAGGTAATACTATCAACCATGAATACATAAACCAATGATTAAACCAAACCTTTTCTGTGTGTCCTTATACTCAACACTGGGGCTGAAGCAGGGCTGTTATTCAAAACTTACATCATAATAAACTGTTATCTCAGAACTTTGGGTGATTATAAGATGTACATTTCCATCAAAGCATCAAACACAAAGACTGTAAGGAAGGTGAAATCCACAGTTGTGTTAACGTTGGATTTATATTACATACATAGCATAAAGATATACGCTAAACGGACAGAACTAATCCTGGATTAAATTAATCTTTGTTGTGTAACACAGTCTTAGACAAACAAATTAGGAGATGCAGATAGAGCTGGCTATGCTAGAACACTGGTGATGTTGATTTCCAGCTGTGACAGCTCTTCATGGATCTTTTTTTTTTTTCTCCCCCCCTAACATTACATGTTGGTGAAATACACAACAACAGCCTGTCAAAGTGTCTCAAGGATCCACCTACAGTGAGCTTCTGTCTGTCATTGAGGAGATGAGCCGTGAGATCAGGCCTACATACGCTGGCAGCAAGAGCGCTATGGAGAGGCTAAAGAGAGGTAGACTTTATTTGTCAAGAACGCATACCTGCTTTTGTTGCAAGCTGTTTGTGTGTGAGTGTGAGTGTGTGTGTGCACTTGTATGTGTATAGGGAATGTTCCTGTTGTATTTTTTTTTGTGCTGTTGTTGAAAGCCCCCAGGAAGAGAGGTGACCTTGGTCATTGACTTTCAAAAAAAATAAACCCTCTCTTCTGCTCTTTAGGGAGGGCAGGTCTATTATATAAATAAGGGGTGTGTAAAAATTTGAATGACATAGTAAAGGGGATTTCCTATAACTTTCACAAACATCAAAAATTGATTTTTAATTTTCAAGTTAATTAATAATGTAGTCTAAAGTTAGAATGAAAACGAGAAACTCAATTGCAATGCAAGTTTATCTCCCGGACGTTACAAAATTACAAAAAATTACTGCATTTTTGTCTTATAAAATATGCAGTGGTTGCAAGCCTTTTCTTTTTGGTTTGTTTGTTTTATTTAATGACCAACTAATAACCTTTACAAGATGAACATGATGTAAGTCGTGGAGATATGGCCCATTATTCAGAGACTAATGGCAATGGCTTGCCGCAGCGGTCAGTGGTGACAAATAAAACCTGTTAACCAATACACTGCCGCATTAAACAACTTAAACCAACTGTTTTGGCTATAAAATAACTTTGTTTCAGTCTATTGCACATGAAAAAAACTGCATTGTGGCTTTTCCCAGACTTAGCAGTGCAGCAGAGACACTGTTCTTTACTGCTGGAGACTTAACCTTAACCCCCATTTTGTTATTGGCATACAGGCAAGAGACTGTAAGATGGTTTTAAATGCATTTGCTCATTGATTGATGCTGCTGAGTTTTTCAAATGAAACCGCTGAGGGTAATATATCAGTATATTATGTTTTTTTATTGAACTGTGCCCAAAGAAAATAAATCAAATCATGAGAATCTCATATACAGTATATATATTGATTGTAGCACTCTTTGAGCTCCTCTTTTGTTTAGCACAGTTGGATGTGATGAAAATGTGTCAAGTAATTGATTGGTGTGATTGGAATTGAATCACATGCATCAGAAACCATGGTAACTGCTCTAGCTGTGGTGATTATGTAAATGGCAGGCGGACTGCTTAAGTCAATTTTGCCTTTAACTTGACCTGCAAACCTGTTGATATAACTGATGTATCACCATCTTTCACCTTTTTGTTTGTCTCTGTATAGGTATAATTCACGCCCGTGCACTGGTCAGGGAGTGTCTTGCAGAGACTGAGAGAAGCGCCCGCACATAACCTTTTGGAAAGACCCCTTCACCCCTCTCTCTTTCCCCGCAGAAGTCTGTCCTCATCAAGATTGTCTGTTTTTTCAACAGTTTTTTATCCTCTCACCTTTTGCCCTTTTCTCGCTGGCTTTTTATAGGTGCATTTTGTCTCCACAATTCCCATCATTCCACCACGCTCATTTCGTTAATTACAAACTTTCTGTGACCTGTGAGGTGTATGCAAAAATGCAGTTTGTATCTATTTTAAAATAAGAGTGTGGTGAATTTCAACACATTTTTAAGTGCAGCCTTGAGTGAAGACCATGGTTAAGAGGATGGGAAATATTTAAAATATTGCTTGTCAAATAACACCAATTGACCAAATATTTTTATTTTTTAAATATTGAAAGTGATGTTACAACTGCACCTGTGCCCATGTTTTTCTTCTGGACATTATGTCAGTCAGAGCATCTTGACCCATTCATTTTCATCCACCTTTGAATTTGTGTTCAACATGTTTTGTAGTGTAATCACACATTAGATGTTTCTCTATCCCAAGAACTCTGTACATCTCAAGTCAATTTGTTAGTATGAAAATTTTTGTAAACCAGATTTTTGCAGTTCAGTATGTATATCTTAATTAAATAACAAACCAAAAAAAAATCCAAACTTCTTGTTGTATTTTCTCTTTGTGAGGCATGATTGGCTTTACTGGGTGAACCCCTTTCTATTCAATGTTCTTTTTGGTGCCCCCCCGCCAAAAAAATAGGCATATGTAGAAAGAGAGAGAGAACATTTTGAACATTTTTTAAAGGGAATTTACTCAGTGTTCATCTAATTTAATCAGTACAAAATAATATAAATTAGCATTTTTTTCATGTCATGTTTTAAAAAATGCAAAGTGAAGGGGGGGGTAAACATTTATTTTTAGATACATAATCACAACCTCAACAACATCTCTCACTTAAGGCAGGTGCAACTAGGACCCACTGCCACACAAAGAGTAGACAAGTAGCTTTTTCTAAGCGAGTGAAGGAGACAGCTGAGGGTTTTGCTGAATACATCTTGACTAAAACAACATAATGGGTAGTATTTTCACTTAATAAGAAAAAGGTACATAGGAGAAAGCAAGGACAAATCCATGCATGATAGATATGATTGTCACAGAGCGACGGCTCAGTTTCCTTGTCGCATCATATGGAAGATAATGGTCTCCTGCTTGTTCCAGTGCTTCCCCTGTAACCAAGATCGAAAAGGGGTCTTGTGGTGCAAGGCAGAAGTGTGCAAGTGAGTACATGATGTACCTTGTGCAGCAAAAAAAAAAAAAAGAAAAAGGAAAAAAGAGAAGATTCCTGGGTTTCTGAAAGGAGAGAATTTCTGTCCAGAATCCATTCAACTGTCACCTGGTCGGGTAACGTTGATGAGTGACTGAATAATTACCCAACAGCTCTGTGCATTTCAGAAAGGCAATGCAACATAAACATGTTTAGATCACTTGTTTCTACTACTGTGGCAAGGTGATGTTTACTGTACGAGTATAAATTGCTATGCTATGACTTTCCCTCAACAGCAGATAAACTTACCGTTAAATGAAAAAAAAATCTCTGTCCTGTGAAAAATGATGGAAACATTCTGAATGTAGCCTCTCACTGTGAGCAAGTTTTAACTGAGACAGTATTCTGAGGCCACAGAAGGCCAAAGAAGAAAATGAAATTCAGAGTTGCTGTGCAGTAAAGAGCGTAACAGACCTTAAGATTCAACAGGAGTTGAGACTTTCACTATAGTCGATATAACAATGTCAGCATACCTTAATCAGAGCCTGAATGTTACACATTTAGAGTGAGGAGCTTTAGGTGAAGAGGAAGGAATAAAAAAAAGACACTGTCTGACGTGACAGTGTGTGAAAACATTTCTGCATGTACCATGGAGGGCAGAGCGGCAGAGTGTTTGGCTTGGGTTCATGGACAAAACTGAAACTCCAGCGATGTCTACTTTGTCTCTTCCATCTTGAAATTCACAGGCATCATCGTCTCATTCTAGCCCACTGTGAGATTCAACCCTGTGAGGAGGAGAAGGAGGACATACATTTCTAGTCCATTACGTTGTTAAAAAGGCTTTAATTGAATAGGCTTTGGTCAAATAAATATTAGTTGTCAATAAAAATCAAAGTAGACTGACTGTGGTGGCAGTGGCTTGTGGTGTGCTGAAAAGGCCTTTGTAACGACCCTTTTCTTCCTTTTCTTTGGCACGGATCCTCTCCTCCATGACCCTCAGCTCCTTGGCAACAGATGCTTCAAGAGAGGGATCCAGCTCCAGCACTTTAGCGAAGTCTGCCCGTGCCTCTGTCTCATTCCACACTGCAGCGTGGGCCTTGGCCCTCTTGTAGAGGGCCTTCACATTGTCTGTTAGGAAGGGTACAAAGAGAATGAATAGAAAAATCTTGAGGTAGGTATAAATACAGGCTGGGTTCAAGACTAAGGAAATGGTTAAAAAGAACTTACAATGATGGAAGTATAAATACCTTTGCAGACTGAATTGAGTCATAAACCTCTGAAAATGATAGCTTTGAGGATACTAAAACTTAGGGCTTTTATCAGCAGACTCACAAACACTGATAAAGCTTTATATGTGAAAAAGAAGTGAAAACAATTGGCTGTTAGGATTCAATTTTCATTGAATCATTTTCAATACATGAAATTTAAATTAATTATTTACTTATCTGTCAGGTTTAACACTGTCATTTAAACACAGCTTTTTTTTTTTTAAGTATAAGTTGACAATCTGTAGTAGCAACAAAATCTTTAATCTCTGCCGGATCCTGCAAAGCACCAGCCACAGAGCCTTACCTTCATATTTGAAGAGCACAGATGTGCAGTGTTCGATGACTTCATAGTACTGGCCCTGGAGTAGCTTGCATTGGCAGTAGTTGAGGAGCAGAGGTGTGATCATGTGGTCCAATTTAACCCATGCTTGGTCTCCAGGATGCTCCTGAGAGGCAAGGCAACAGTCACAGAGAAGATTTAGAACATACATTTTAGTAATAATCTTTTAATTTTCAATTCAAATAAATGTATGTTTCAACTTCAAAGAACTTTATTTTCCATTAGGAACTTCATTTGTGCCAGAGCAAGATCACCACCCAAGAAAATGGCCTTAGAGTTGCATCCCAAAACATGTTTGGTCAATTCTGCACAGTAGGAGTTTTAGTTTTCTATGTTAAGTCAGTATCAAACAGCCACTGATTTAAAGCAATGGCGATGAAGCCCATGGCCTAATCATAAAGGTACTGATAAAGCATTTAAGAGGTGAAACCCCAGTTGACTTTTATTACAAAGTAGTTGCAAAGCATTATTGACTAAACTTAGCTCATACCATCGTTGTTCATCAAAAATGCAACTATTACTACTGAGTAGTAGAACAAGGAGTGGCAGCCACACTGAGCTGTCAGATGAAGAACTGCAAATCTCCAACTTAACAACAAGGTAACCTACTCCTGTAGTTTCACTTGTCATGTTGTCCACAGGCTCTTACTGGTCAAATAGTTCCTGGTATAATCATGTTATATTCCAGTTGAAAGAAGTTCAATTGCTGTCCGACTTCTCAGTTGGTGTTTTAATGCCTTCATAATGCTAACATGTAGAGTTAAACCACTTGCCGTTATAACCACTAACAACATGTGGTGTCAAATCAATCAGGACTGAAATCTTCAAGGCTGCCTCTAAATGTGTTAATATACGATACGAAACACTGGACCCGACCCCTGAGCTCTTGTATGTTACTGTGCTCTAACCTTCATCTGTAGATTTTTAAGGCAGGCGATGCCGTTGTAGTACTTCTCTGAGGCTTCCTTAATTTGGCCTTTTTTGAAAAGCATGTTGCCCTCCTCATGGATCTGAGGCACAAGTTCCAGTTTCTCTTCATCTGTCATAGCCCACACATCAAGCTGGAACGTTCCTGGAGGCAGAACCTGAGCAGAGAGACATCAGTGACAATTGGGACTACACACTGTGGACAGGTTAAGGGAAGTTGTATTTGGTAGCACATGGCAACTGCTTGTAAAACATGATTACTATCATTGTTTATATTGTTCATATGTTTATAAGGTACACCTCTACAATCTAAGCTACTGTGAAGTTTTTTGGTTTTGACAACATTTAAAAATGTTTACTTATATCGTTGGTATTGAAGTAAAAATGAGGTGATACTGCTTGCCAAACAATAGGTGTTTTGTTGTTGCGCTACAAAAATATAAACAACACTCTCGGCTCCCTCTATGCCTGCTCACCTCCAGCAGTTCAATGGTGAAGACAAGAGGCTGTGGACTGGCTTGCAGTTGATCCAGGTCCTTGTGACCTAAAGAGTGGTGAGAGTGGATCTGAGCAATGCCACAGCAGTGCCTCTGGCCTTCCAGGGGGTCTTTTCCAGCACTGATGTTTCTCAAGGACTGGGACACGAGGGGGTACAGTGCTGAGTGCTAAGGGGTGAACAGAAACAGTCAAGGCACAGGCAGGGCAATATGGTCACCTTATTGCAGCCAAAAAGGCCAGCTTACTAACCTTAATGTCACATGTAAATTCTGAAATTTCGCCTGCTCTCATGGTAATGACCACTCTCTCCCAAACAGCTAGTTTAAATTTCTTGCCCAAGATGAGCTCCATGGGTTTGCTGCGGCCCCCCATTGTCCTGGAGTCATCCAACACTGTGCCATCACACAGGCTGGTACGATAATGGAAAACCACCTGGGAAAACAGAGGTAGGACGGTAGGAGGAAGGAGAACACAGACACAACATTACACACTGCTCAGCTACCCGGTTAAAGAATACTGTGACATTACCCTTTTACTGACCCGATTTCGATGGACTCGACTGCTTGTTTACTAGATACAAAGCGCAATCTAACGTTGCACTCCTCTGACAGGCCTGGAGAGCGTTTAGTCATAGTCTGTCCAATAATAGCGACGGAGAACTGACTGACAGGATATGCCGACCAATCAGAATCCATAAACATATGCCATCCTGTCCCACCCACAGTCTTTCCATCAGATGAAAAAAAAAATAGAGGAAAAATGTAACTCGGCTGAATAAAGCCATTTTCATGAATAATGTCATATTAAGACACAGACAGACAATCCGTAAAGCTCGCAAGCGGTGTCGAAATACAACAGTAATGCGTTTTTCTATCACAATAATCTAAATGACAGGCTATGATGTGTTAGCCAAGATATAGCTGCTGATAGCACTAGCTAACGTGCTTCGTCGCATATCCTAAAATAATTCAAGGGACTACACTCAACTCGTTCAAATGTTGACACTGTAGTCTTACCTTGGTTCCATTGGGAAAGATCGGTGGCTCTCCTTTACCGGGACTGATCAATTTCTTCCTTATTCCCTCTTCGAGAAGCTTACGTGCCTCTTCCTCCATCCTTAACCGAGTCTAAGTTTGCGAGAAATGACGATGTCTGCCGAAGCCGGCCGTTTCGTGTTGCCTCAGAGCGCCCTCTGTAGGCAGACGGCGTAAGCGTTGTTAGAATAGAGGCAGCGGACAGCAAGGCGTCTGTTTTATAACCGCAATAACAGGCACAATATGCGAAAATGTCCACTGTCTTGCATAAACCCCCCCCAGATTTTTAAGTTATTGAGCCCTTTTTTGTTAAGCATAAACAACTGTTGGTCAACTTTAGCTTTTAACTTTTATCCCATTGTAAACAATACATTATGTTTTGAAATACCAGCAAGGATTGTAATTTTTTACTTAGAGGTCCAGTGTTAAGTTTTAGGGAGATCTAATGGCAAAATATGGCTGAAATTCAATATTGTATTTGTAAATATGTCTTTAACAGTGTAAAATTATCTGAAAATAAGAATCTTTGTGCATTCATTATCTTACAATGGGCCCTTTATGTACAAAGAGGGAGCAAGTCTTCCCGAGCCCCAAGGAAGTAATCCGGGCTTTGAAGCCAATATAACATAGGGATCAGATCACATAGTTACACATCAGGTGATACACAGAAGTCTTTCTCCTGTAAGCTTAAATTGTGAAAGTAACAGCTTTAAAATGCTAGATGTATTTTTGAGCAGTATATGTCTATCTTTCAGCTTATAATAAGAAACATAGAGACTTAAAACATTTCTTAGCAGAGGACAAATGCTTAAGATAATCAGCTCATATGATGGAAGTCCACAGTCTGTAAAGAAATCAGAAATAAAAAATACAGACATTCTTTACTTAAGTACAGGTACTTCACAAAAGATCACAAAAACAACACAAACAAAAAAAGACCATTTTGGTCTTGAAATGTAACTTCTTTACTAAAGAAAGAGTGAAAACAGCACAGACTCTGACATGCACTTGGAGTCAAAGCAAACATTGTGTCTGAAGGACACTTATTCCACCCATTTGTGAGCAAATAATTTGACAAATATCAACCATTCTAGCTTGAAAAATTTTTTTAACCCAAATATTAAGAATTAACTTTGCTTTAATTGCTTTAAAGTCTGAAATACCTTTCTAACATCGGCAACACAAATGGAAACAAAACATTTTACCCCATAGTCGTCAAGGGTGTCAGCATGTTTACCTTCATCCAATAATAATAATAAATACTCATTATTTGTCTCACAGTATTTTGTTCTATTGTGACTTTCTGTGATACTGAGCTGTGCCACTGGTTCTTTCTGTCTGTCGCAAATGTCACATTCACTGGACATCTTCTCTCCACAGTCAAGGCTTTCTCTGTTTTTTATAGTCTTCATATGTCTCACTTATGACTGTCATCCAAAATATGAACTAATGGCTAGACCAAGGAATCTTCTCTTCTATGTGTTGTTGTTCCATCCATTTAGACTGACATTGATCTTGAAATGATGTGAGGAATAGAAAGTACAGATATTTGTGTTAAAATGTGTGGAGATAAAGGTTCCAATAAGTCAGAAAAGTCCCACTTACGTAAAGATACCTGAAAATTCAAAGTACTGGAATGAGGTGTTTGTACTTCCTTGATTTCATTTTCTGTGCAAAATAAAGGTATAAGCAAGGCAAGCAGCCAAAGAAATGTGCAGTGAAGAATTTTACCAGCAGTCATGGAGAAACTTTGTCTAAGTTGAACTTTTCACTTCTTAAACACAAACTGACATTGATTATTCCTTCCTGAAACTGCATGGCAGACTGAGCTGCAGGTTTGACCCACCCTCGAGCTAAGCCTACTGCCTAAAGTCTCAAGGCATACTGACGTGACTCCGTTTGGAAAACTTTCTCAAATGCACAACTTAAAATATACAAAAGTTTTATTGTAATTTCACAGTCATTATTCACATGAAAACAGAAAACATACGTTAGACCAATCTCTTTCCTTTTCATGTACACATACATACAACAATATCAGTTCATGTAGTGGAAAAACAGGGGAGGCACTGAGTGGTTTGAATTAGTAGTGGTCATTACAATGACATGAAATAATAACAACCGAGTGACAATACATTTTTTTTTACGAGTGACAAAATACAATTCATTTTAAAAAGGCAAACAAAGAAATTTAGTGAAAATGTAGTGTCTCATAAAATGTCATTTTTCAAAATAAGGTAGGTAGAACAATTTGAAGCCTCTTCTTCCACGGACTGCACAGCTGATATATATCACATGGTACACTGCAAAAAATACAGTGTGTCGTGATAATGTTAAAAACAAGGCATGCTTTCACTGGTACAAGCTCAAGGTCAAGTAAACAAAAATTCTAGAAATAGAATAATTTACCTCCAGGGATGAAGAGAAGAAAGCCAGGTACAAAGAAAATAGCACTTGAAACACCTGTAAGGACAAGTAAGTTATTTATAACCCACAGTAGGGACAGAGTCAATGCAACCACAAAAAATTCAATGCAAACACAAATTAAAGGAATAGTTAAACATTTTGGCAAATTTGCTAACTTGTTTTTTTGATGGGAATAAGAGGAGAAGATCTATAATGTGTGTTTAAGATAAATATGGAGTTACAGCTAGAAGAGTATTAGCATAGCACAAGGACTGGCAACACGAGGAAACAGCTAGCATACAGTTCTGGTTAAAAGTAGTATAGGTATCCCAAGTAAGCAATTTCACACGTTAAAATAAGTTTGTGTATCCTTATTACAAGAGTTGAAGTTTAAAAACATGTATTCCTGGTTTTACGGGGGACTATTTCTTGAATGGGTGGAGTAACTTCCTGGACTGTTGTCATCACTAAACCCTGAGCTTACCAGGCAGCGAGAGAGCCAAGAGGGAGAGAGCAGACTGCAGGAAGTCACTGCATCCTGCACATAACCCAATTACGAGTCCAACAAACGCAAATTCTCAAAGGGTTTTCCCAAAAGGTCGAACCATTCCTTTAAAAGAGACTTTAACAATGTACTTGTTGCCATGTTGTGTACATCTATAGGCACTACAGTAATTTATATCTCATTCTCTTTACCTTTCTCTTTTGAAATGCTAAGAAGCAGGGAAGTCTAAGTTATGATGCCATCAATTCTTAACTTTGTTGAAAATTAAAACTTGGCTATCCAGGATTTTACAGACAATTCTCCAGTAAGACTTCTTGTGAAGCATGCTGCCATGACACTTCACAGATTTTTACTTTCTTTTTTATCTTCTGCATCATCGAATTTTAAGATGCTCTTTGCAACTTAAACATAAACTGTCCTATACAATTGTTTTCACAAATATAAAGGAGGGGAGCTAGAACAAAATATAGGCCAGGGAGGCCTCAAGCATTGAGTTGAGAAACACTGCGCTATTTCCTGAAGAGGACTTTGGCCTTAAACAGACACCGCTGTGTGCATGTAATGGTATCATAGCAAAATAAAGACAAGATTAAACACACAGCTGCCAAGCTTCATTTGTGGCTGCCAGAAAACACATTTACAGAGAACAAACAAAATGTTAGGTCTGATTTACACTACATTAACAGAGAAAGAGAGAAAAGGTGAAAAGATTTCTTGTAATTAGTGGTCTATTTTCCGTTTTTAAACGTATTTGGAGATACTTACTTTAAAAATGTATCTTTTTTGTCCATTTGCTTCATGAAACGTTTCTTTCTTACACTGCTTCTCTTATTTATATCGGCTCTTTTAACTGTCTATGTTCTTTTTTTTTTAAATTTTGTCTCTGCAATGCTTTTTTTACATGCATTTAGGATTCTGGGTTTTTTACTATTTGTAAATTTGTTCTGATAATCTTGCAATGACCAAAAACGTCTGTACACAGAAATCTGTATGTTTACTTAATTGGTTACTTATCCTTACCTGCATTTGGATTCAGCTGTATGACAATACCTGTGAAAATAAGAGCTAAATAGAAACAATACAAATCTACATCAGTGAATTGGGGTGATAACAGAGAATATCAAATATTAAAACTTTTTTTTTCCCTTTTATGGGATAACGGGAAAAAACTGCTATACAAATACAATCAATAAGGGGACAAAGTTCAGCGTG
>JAQNCA010000024.1:8121907-8133518 GCA_029783725.1 Acanthurus tractus
TGTCACTGCGTGACACAGCACTAAACAAACTGCCTGGTGTAAACTTGCAAAGCTATTTAGACCAACACGCTTTTGTCAAAATAATGGAGCACCAGTATCATGTGAAGCACTCTTTTGTCATGTAAAATAGTTTCTGTGCTGTTAAATATAAATTAAACATCTATAAACTTAAATGTTTTTTTTAGTCTCTCTTTACCCTTAAATATTGTGTATATAATCTGTGCCATTTACTGTACATTTTAAGCAATAAATTTTCATTACAAACGACACTTTTAAGGAGGGGAGACAGAAACAACATGCATGTTTCTATTTGAGTCAAGACTATATCATAGTAGTATATTTTAGTTGAATATTGTGTATTTAATGAGTAATAAACCACTCTGCTTATGACTTACCAACTCCAGTGATGAGGAGAAGAAACGAAGCAAGAACAACTCTTCTGTTTTTCTTCACAAGCGGATGGGAAACCCACCTGAGCAACACATTTTATTTTTTCTATTTAGAAGCTGCCACTTTTGTTGTTTATGTGTGACATAGTGTGTTTGAGTGGTCTGAACTTACCCACAACAATGTGCAGAAAGCTGTGTGACAGAACTCAAGGTGCTGAAGGACCACTGGGAGCTGCAGTATGACAGAGTTGCAGGGTCACTGTGGAGAGAGCAGAAACAGACTTAATGTCCCATTCAGATAACATGCAGGCAAACTGGGGAGAAGCAAAATCACATAGATAGTCACATCAATCGAACCCACCTGATTTTGAAGAAGTTATTGAAAGATGAATTTCCATTGTTGCCCAAGGCATCTTCATTTTCCAGATTCTAGTGAACCAGCAGACAATAAAAGAGTTGCGACTTTAAGTAAGTGACATATAATCGAATTTCTCTGAACACACTGTTGAGTGGTGCATACCTGATACTTCAGGTTACTGTGTTCAATGGAGCCTGTGGCGGCAGGTGAGGGATGAGTCTGAGGTTTGGAGAAACTTAGTGGACCAAATGTCATCTCTCCTCCTTCTCTGTCCTTGTCTCTATTCTTCCATCCCTCTGTCTCTCCATCGGGCACAGCTCCCTCCTCATCTCCCTCCAATACAAAGGCATCATCGATACTAAACTGCGTTGCCATGGTGACTGCCTTTAAACCCTGGGGTCTTATCGCCGAAAGCTCACTGCGGGTTGAGAGGTAAATAATCAGTGCACATGTAGTCACAGCTTTACGGTACATTCGCAACAATCATTATCTACAATACTTGTTTATGAACGTCAGGCCAATCGTACGCGAGACATGGAGCTAAAAAGTTAAATGTATGGCCTTTTTAAAAGAAAAGGATTTAGTAATATTCGCCCCCATCACCTTGTGTGTTTCTTTCTAAAATTGTAAGGTCTCGTAGACATGCTTACACGCAAAATTGAATAGCGGGGGGGGGGAGATTAAACCATCCGAAGTAAAGCTAAAACGGTCATATATAGCGATAAAGTCAGAAAATAAATCTAAAAGTCCCAGAATTTGGCCTTCAATTTAAAGGACTGGACCAAAGAAAGGTTGAGTAAAGCCGCAGCTAGCTGGCTCTGGTGTTGATCTTTGCCATTGTTTGTGCTCTTTCCGCTAGTCGATCAGATGACCAGGATGAAAACTTACTGTCTTAAGTAAATCTTCTCTCTTCCCTCCCGAACTCGACTCAGCGCACTTCAAACACAGGTCACATACCTGTACAACCTATGACAACTCTGTAAAAAGGCTTTCGGCCAAACTTTGGTTTGTTTACGAGTCCGAGAACAGCTTTTGTAAAAGTTTTGAGCCTCGTCCTTTTTTTTTCCAACACCCGGCTCTCGATTGCTTACGCCTGATTACGCCCAAAGGTCTCCTCGGGAGTCAGGCCACTTAATCGGATGTCGCTTTGTCGATCGACCTTACGGGTATAGAGGATAGGTGTCTAAAAAGAAAACAACTGAAAAACTGTAATATACTCCAAGTTCAGTTGCTGCATTTGTAATACTACTAAAGTAAAGGTAGGCCTTGATACGTATGCTTAGAGAAATGTGCAGATAATATCAGGCCACCATGTAAATTTTAACAAGATAAACTTGTTATAACTATACAATAGGCCAAATTAAAATGGAAAGTTCTCTGCAGAAAATGTACATCAATGTTATAAACAGAAGAAGTATGAATCGATAGTGACATTTTTATATTGTAAAATGTCAGTTTTGGGTTTGCCAAGTGAACATCATAGTGAGCCTACTGACAAAAGCAATACTCTTTTGGAATGGCCAGCAGTATGTTATAAAACAATATATTCTTAACAGTAATTCAACTTCTTAAGTCTACCAAAAAGCTGTAAAAAGTCTAAACAGAGTTTTAGAGAAATTATCTAAAGCGCTGTCCATGTAAACCCAGCAATGTTAGCTTAATGATAGACAGGATTTCAGGTTTAGTTGTATCTTTTGTCAATTCAGTAACGGGTTAATGTATCGAGATGTTACAAATCAATCAAAACATGCTTTGATTGATGTCAATAAATGTTTCATGTTAGCACAGACTCAGCTTGTGTTTCCTTTGCCAATACATTCATACTCCCAACTTGCCTCATAG
Organism: Acanthurus tractus; assembly: GCA_029783725.1. NCBI lineage: Eukaryota > Metazoa > Chordata > Actinopteri > Acanthuriformes > Acanthuridae > Acanthurus > Acanthurus tractus. The sequence goes on from JAQNCA010000024.1 coordinate 8,124,497, forward strand.
CTCAATCAGGACTCCCTTCACATCCCTTTTTGTAACAGGATGTCCTCATCTGTGTGTAGCACCCCATGTGACCTTTGCCAGAATCTAATTATGTAAAACCCTTTAGGCAAAGACATTGTACTGTCCAAAATGGAAATAAGCCAATTTTTAAACTGCCAATCCAGCCCCAGACACTTATAACTGTGCTTCACTGTTCCACTAGCAATAGAATTAGACATTCATATCATTATTGATAAAATAATGTATCTTTGCAGTGCAAAAGAAAGCATTAGAAGAAAATTATATACAGGAATAAATGAATCACTCCTCTTGGTTTCTGTTCTGTTGCCAACATGTGGAATCATGTGATTTCCAGCAAGTCAGAGGACCTGCAATGGACAAACATCTCTAAAACCAACAATCACAGATTGGTTGTCGGTGTTTGCTGTTTAGGGCAGCAGACAGTCAGAGGTAGTAGATGGAGTGAACAGAGGTTTGATGTGACAAGTTGCAGGTTTAAACAAAAAAAAAAACTAAACAGAAACAACAAGTGACAGAATTTGGAGACATTTGGAAATTGAAGAAATGTGAGTTGATCAGTGTTTATCTGACTTTTGTTTGATTAATCATTAAACTGAAGCAATATTATTCAAATTATATTATGCATTACTGTTATATACAGCTGTACCTAATCCTCATGGTATTCATTTTTGACAACTGTGTGCTTAGTAATAGTTTGAAACTCTTTGATGATCACAATTTTAAAGGGTTGAATCATGGTAAACTTGTGTCAGAGATTGCGCCACATATTGATCTTTTTCCCGGCTTAGTGCCATATTTATTTTGAAATCCTCACATGAAAAACAACTTCATCATCTGCTAGTCTCACTCTACTCCCCTCTCTCCTCTTCAGATGAGGCTACAGGCCATACTCTGGCTCTTGCTGCAGCTCAATTTTGAGGTACAAATACTTGGCAAATGTAGAATTGAACTCTTAACCGCTTTGACAAAAAAATATCGTTCATAGTCATTAATCAGCTGACAAAATTGTGATTGACTCTTGGATGTGGCAGCTTGTTTATCAGTGTGTTTCTGCTTAGCTGTCATCATGCTCACATCTCCGGATTTTATCTGGTTCCACTCTGGAGCTTCCCTGTCTCTCCATTCAAACCGAATTCATTGATGGGGCCATCACCTGGACATTCAATGGTTTCATCTCATTTCTTTAACTACCACTACTATTATCACTGTATTGCAATAGTACACAGTTATATATCTTCGCTGTCTGGTCTTTTTTTTTGATTGCAGGTAAAAATATAAGTGCTCAGTCAACTGGCTCGACTCGATTCAAAAAGGATGGCTTGTATCTTACTATATCCCCTGTGACTGCTGCTAACCAGGGAGAGTACTTATGTTTGGCGAAAGACTCTGAAATGGAGATAATTAGAGCATACAATGTTACGGTCGATGGTGAGGAGGATTGTCTTTTATTATATGACATGCTTTGGATTTGTTTATTGCAGTGGAGCATTTTTAATTTGGGTAGATTCAAAATGGATATATATGATAAAGGAAAAGCTTGAATCTGAAAGTGTGAAGTGTTTGCATGTCTCCCTACAGCATCAGTAGGCTATAACATTAAAGCACACAGGGGCAGAGACATTCGCCTCCCGTGTCATTTCCCATCTTCTGGTCAAGTTGAGGCCAATGCACTTTGGTTCAAAGAGATGGGCTTTGGCAAGAGGACGCGGCTGATTCCTGGAGATGAATCAACAGATGGTAACGAGAAGGTGGAGCTGCTTTATTCCTTGGACAGTGATCAGACCATCTTGCTCAGAGACATTGTCATGGAGGATGCTGGAATTTACTATTGTGAATCTCCTTCGGGGGAAAAGTTGAGCACCGTTAACTTGGTTATTGAAGGTGTGTCTTTTAATTTGTTCAATGCACTGCCATGTTACACAGTATGTGCCATTTTAATAAGCCTTTCAACAGCACTGTACACATCATGAGCACATTGGCAGACCAAACTAAAGATAAAGATCTCATTTACAAACATTTACAAACAGTGAGGTACTGCATCTATTTTAACCATCTACTTAACCTTCTTGCAGTTCCTCCTACATCTCCCCCTTACTTGTGCCATGGTGACAACACACCATGGGAGCCCTGCCAGAATGAGAACAGTCGAATAGAGGAACCCATGTTGCAGGAATCCGTGACTGAGTTCGCCATGAAGCTGTATTCTTTCCTGAGACAGTCACAACCATCCAGTAACTTGCTCCTCTCTCCAATCAGCATCAGCGCTGCACTGTCCCATTTGTTGCTAGGTATGAAGCAAGTATCTAATTTTTTGAACAGTTTAATGATTGTTTTTTTTTTTTTTAAATCAGTACAACCCAGTGTGGAGGATAGATTGTGCAGAAATTGAATATTATATGCACAGGTATGTTTTGATTTTGAATAACCTGGAAATAAGAAAGATAATTTTTTATTACCATGAACTAAGCCTTTCATTTTTATAGAGGTCCTTTTTTACAAAGTCTTCAATGTTGCAAGACTTTTTCTACATTAGACCAGAATGGACAAACCAAACACTGACTCCAAAGAGACCTTTCATGTGTTTTTTTTGTTAGTTTTGCAGCCAGCATGGCTTCTCCTGCAGGCTTGCAAGTTACATCTCTAGTAAAGTTTATTCCCCAATGCAACAGACCTCGACTGTTATCCAAAAATCAAATTAATGACACACTAACTGACACATTAACTAGACACCTTTGATACTGCGTTAATAATAGACATATGATAACGCAATAAATCATTGTCTCATAAATCATTTCAGTTTCTCTCCATTATCACTTTGCCAGTGTAATTGTTTTTTTTGTTTTTGCTTTTGCACAAATATGGTCACAGACTTTGGTGTTTGGGGTGCATGGAGACATGTTTTTTCATTGCAGTAAATGTAGATGCAGTACTTTGAGTTTCTCACCAATGCACCATCCTGCTGCTGCTGTGAATATTTAGTGGTGTACCAAATCTGTTGCTAAAAATAGTTCCTAACAAAAACAGGATTCTCTCCTACGTTATAAATGTTAACTAAAAATTGCTTAACTGTTTTAGGAAACGATTCATTTAAAAATTGTGTGTTTGGGGCTGAGTGCCACAGACATGCAGGGGAGGATTGACCCAGTCAAAAAAACTGCTTTGCTGATACTGAATGGCTTTTATTAAAAAAAAATAGAATTTATTAAAACAAGACAAACAGAATAATGCTAACCTTATACAATTATTTGCATAGCATGCAGTACAAAGCTCTCACTTTGTTGCCTGTAGTCAAGATAACTTTTATGTGATTTGGAAATTATATGAAAATGTTTTTTAATCTTGAATGTCAGAAGAGTTCTCCTCCACTTATCACTGAATGTCAAACATGCTGTGTGGCCTTCTAAATTACTCTTAATCACAGTACTTTTTCATAACGTTTTTCCCTCATGCTCTTACCTTCAGGTGCGAGGGGTGACACCCGCAGAGCCATTGAGAGGGCTGTCTGTGTGCCCCATGACTTCCATTGTGTCCACTTCCAGATGAAGAGGCTGAGAGAGAAGTTGGCTGGCTCGCTGCAAATGGCTTCTCAGATCTTCCATAACCCAGGTTTTACAGTCACTGCATGCATCTCACAAAATAGCAAAAAATAATCACAGATGCAGAGATTCTACATCCATGAAGAGCAAAAAGGATCTGAATCTCTGCAGCTCATCATGGTTCCCCTTTGCTCTTTCTCAGAGATGAATGTGAGTCAGTCCTTCACTAAGCAATCCATCCAGTTCTATGAAGCAGAGCCCACCATGCTCCTGGAAACCAGCGAGGAAAACGCACAGATGATCAACAACTGGGTTGCAAATAAGACCAACAATAAAATCATCGATTTTGTTGAGTCCGTACCGCCCAGTACACAGCTGATCCTGCTCAACGCGGTCTCCTTTAGTGGTCAGTAAAGTGTATGTGCAGCAGTGTGTGTATCAAGTGAATGCGAAAATGGTAAACATTGATATACTGACTGCGTGTGTGTGTGTGTGTCAGGTCAGTGGAAGGTCAAGTTTGATCCGAAGCCCAAGAAAAGACTTTTCACAAAGCTCGATGGTGATATGGTGAAGGTGCCGGTCCTTTTTCACGACAAATACATGACGGTTATGGCATACATTGTTGCCCTGAAAGCACAGGTAACAAACAGCCAACACCTATCATCAACCAACCCACGAACACTCTACTCAACAGAGGTTTTCAGACAGTGTGCAGGGTTGATGGGGTTGGGTGGTTTTGGGCATGAGATTAAAATGTGGTTACACACTCCATGCTGAATTTTCTCAATTTGTGCCAAATGTGTGCTCCTATCAGGGTCATCACCCAGAGAAATCTTACTACACAGACATGAGTGTCTATCTTGATATTCAGTTTGACTGATGGTTTCTGAGGATATTATGGCTCCTCTTGTCAACTGCTAATTAATTAATCATTTATAACCCAAGAAATTGCGTAAAAATCCCTCTGTTTTTCCACAGTTTTGAAGTAACCAGTAGTTGTTACGCGTACATCAATGGGACCACTGCAAAAAGGGACTGCTAACAACTACCTTGGCTTACAGTTAGTATGGCCAGTTTGCCAAAATATAAACAAACATTAGCAAGTGATGGATCTCCTGTTGTAGTCAAAAGTTTATTAGCTAACTGTCACCAATGCAAAGTGTACTTCCTGTTTGCATCTCCCAAAACACTATAGGAACTTTAGTTTTCAAATTCTGGAGCATGATTGTCCTTAAAATTGAAGTTAAAGCTGTTAATACAAGAAACAAAAAGCACAAGTACTCTTTTTTTTGTTGCACTTTGAACATTTTTTATGACATGACAGCAGGTGAGATGGGGGTGGGAGTCTTGAGCTGGCAAGAATTTTTGTTGTCCTAAGTTTTTTGATAGGGACCCTTTGTGTAAGACTTTTAAAACCCCAGCTGTACAGTAATGCCTGAATATTTTTACTTTGCCAACAGGTGGCAAAGTTTCCTCTCACGGGTGACAGCAGCCTTTACATCCTGCTGCCTGGCACCAACACAGCAAACGCTCTGCAACAGGTGGAGAACAGAATGACTGATGCAGCTGTGCTTCAGATGATAGAACAAATGAAAACAACATCCCCTCAGCAAGTCGAGGTCACGCTGCCCCTGATCAAGCTGGACGACCAGCCAGACATGAACATACTCTTTAAAAAATTAGGTTTGTAATTCTGTGATTGTTTTCATCTGGCTGGCAGACTCAAATTCAGCTTATTCATACCACAAAATAAACACCGCTTATGCTTCCCTCTTGTGGATTACTTTATCCACCAGCTTCACAACCATTCAGTCGTACCAAACTGCTCCTTGATCTCCCTGTATGGGATCTGCTTCCTTCTCTCCTCTTTCTCTACCATCATCTTTCCTTACTTTTCTCTTGCTTTTTACCTCCAAACAGGACTCACATTACTCTACGAGGGCAACAACATGTGTGGCCTCTCTGAAGAACGGGTGATACTGGACGACATCAAACACAGAGCCTTCCTCGCGCTGACCGAACAGGGAGTTGAAGCTGCAGCCGCCACCTCCATCTCGTTCTCCCGCTCCTTCCCTTCTTTCTCTGCCCTGCGGCCTTTCATCTTGCTGCTGTGGAGTGACCACGCCAATGTGCCGCTCTTTATTGGCAGAGTGACTGACCCATGAGAGAAGGATAATAGGAGGGACAAACGGAGAGGAAGTGGAAATGTGTCAGAGGTGAAATAGGCAGGAAAGAAACAGAGATATGGCAGAAAAGCTGTCTGAAATCTGAATAGAAATACAAGCTGTCTGTCATCTTACTTTGCTTTTTATGAAATTTTAGACTCAATATAAATTCAGTATCAGTAATGCTTCAAGTATAGTAGTGAGCAGTGTCCCTCACAGACACATATATACAGTACACCCCTGTTTGTGTAACGTCTTTTAAGATGATGAATGAACACATAATAAAACAACACTATTCTGCGCGTCTGATGCTTTCATAGAATTTAAGTACAACTGGGATCATTCAAATGAAGACAAACAACCACAGACACATCTTCATTTTATTCTGCGCAGTAGTTACACAAACCCACCACAGGATGGCAGCCATACTGTGTGATTGACATTGACAGTGAGTGCACAGGGACTGCAGTAGTGAATTCCCGTCTCATTCGCCCCTGTCCTCCTGCATCATCACCACTTTAATATCAGTATTAAGGAAGACAAGTGTCAAAATCTGTGACAGTAAAGGTTTTGTTTATTTTTAAATCAATAGCTTGCTCGGTAAAAGCACAGCAACTGAGCAAAAAATACCCTGAATCATCGTATTCACAAACAAATACACACTGATGGCGAGAGACTGAACGGGTGGCAGAGACTGTAAACACATCAGCATCCAGAATGATCGGCTAAGGTTGCTCTCTATTATACAAGCTGATAGTGAATGCTAAACATGCAGCTGTATTGCAGGTAAAATGATTACACCAGCAAAGCAGGGTCAGTAGACAAGAGTCAGAAAAAATTTAGTGACTGTAAACAAAACCAACAGATCCAGACGCAGGAACGAGCCACCATCCAGCCAGAAATGTGAACTCGATTAGATCACTGTCACCCAACTATGCTCCAGTTATAGAGCTGAGTATTCCCAGAAATGCATCTTTGATGCCTGGATAATATGATAACATTGTTGTTTTGGTTTGATTATCTCACTGCTGACGTGCTGGGAGGTTTGATGTGCATAGAAAAAAGTACAGAATAAAACCCCTTCATTCTCACCCCTCACGCTCTTGTTAAAGTCATTAACTGTCTTATGTGTTTAGGTTGTAACACACAGTTTAATTCCAAGCTTTGATAATGCCCGAGCCCTTTTTTGTTCAAAACCTAATTCACCACCATGTTTTTGCAGTCGACGATGAGACACAAGGTTGTTGAAGGACGCCAAGAATATGAGCAGCCGGATCGATTCAACAGTTAGAAAGCTCCCAGAGGCCACGGAGCGACTGTGGGTGTGCCTCAGTGAACCCATGTACAGACAGAGCTGTGGTGATACACAAACCAGGGGAGTGCATTGGATATCAGGGCAGGCATTTAGACAAATTCACTGAGAGTCTGCGCCATCAATATGCAGAGGAGTGCATAGGGACACATAACACACGTGGTGGTTAAGTGTTCAATCTAGCATAGTTTTCCAATATCTTGCATCCCGGCCTGTGTTTATTCACCGTCCCCTGCTGCCTAATGAGTTTTCATGCAGACTTACACTAACTGTTTGCAGTAAGTAGTCTTATTTTCTACTTACTGCACACAGTTTATCTCAGCAGGAAATCCTGTGCCACAGACATGGACACATTAGTCCCAGTGGTCTCGTCTCCTGCCCAGAGGATGAAATATATGCCACTATGAACCTGATATATGATGGGTCAGAAGTTATGGGATGAATGGAATGATGTGCACAGCAATGACTCCCTCTGATGGTTGATTTCAGCCCATTTTCTTGAATTTGTTTTCCTTTTTTTCAGATCGTCTCAGTGTCTGAGGGTATGCAAAGGTAGGTTAGAGCAGATTTTTCAAGCTTTGGGCAACCTTATTCTTATGAATCAGATAACAGAATTTTTCAAATTATTATATTACTGCTGAGATATTGCCCTGCAGGGGAGAAACTGTCTCATCATCTGTGAACTCTGTTGGAGCAGAATTGGAGCCGCTGAGGTAGAAACCTGCTTGGATCCTGTTGAAATCTAATTCATAATGTTGCAGCGAAAAAAAAAAAAAAAAACTGTGCACAAACGGTACCTCCAAAAGCAATATCCGCCGTGCTTGCCGCGGAAATGACTTCAGCCTTTAATCAGGAAAGTCAAAAAGAGCGGTCAGAGGTTATGAATCAAGATATATTCCATTCTTTAAGTCGCTTTGTGACTGTCTAACATTAGAGAAGGGGAGATGGCAAAGGTCTGCCACACATGATTGACAGCTTGTCAGTGTCTTCCAGCCTGTAACATTCACACCTCTGAGGCCAGCTGTGATGGCAGAGGATTTCTCTCGTGTGTGTGTGTGTGTCTTTCTTGTCCTTTTGTTATCATTTCTTCACACCTCTGTGCTTCTGGAAGTGGATGCAGACATTCTGAATGAGGTGTGGCATGAATGCAGCCGGACACACACTGAACAGAGAGAGGATGTAGGCACTCATATTCTCATAGCCCTCACATGCACACACACACACGCACGCACACACACACATGCACACACACATACTGACACGTAAACTTCTCATATGAAGGAGTGTAGAAAGCCACTGTCACTTGAAGACAATGAGAGACATAAGAACACTGAAACGGTAAAGGTACAAATCCACCAAATGGATTATTTTGTGCTTTATAATACGGTGTGTTGTTTTGCATCGGATCAACAACCACTAAAATAGAGACTTTTCAGAACAGAATCACCCTTTTATAACATCCCCTCTGCTGTTATATATTCCACATTATGGGTAACTGGGGTGCACACATGTTTGGCCCCTTTCACTGAATGAATTTTGAGTACATTAATCTCAAATCTTTTCATTAGGTGTGTTTTTTTTTTTTTTTTAAGACAGATTAGATGAGCCACTTCCACAATACAGTAAGGTCTAAAGCACAATTTTGTGAGTATTGTTCTTGTTACGTCAACACTTTAATGAGGACATCGTCACAATTTGGTGCACCTTTAGAAAAAAATACATTGTAAAAAATGTATTCAGATACACAATTTTACCTTCACTAATATTAGTATGATTATCATATACTAATACTCGGTGCTGTATTTATTGGCGTTACATGACGGATTTCATTTTGAACATTATTATTATTGCATGTTTTATCCTTTGTTTCTGTTGCAGCTTCACTTGTTCTCAGTTATCAACCATCTTTCAGTGAGACAAATGTGTCTGTGTTTGTGTATGTGTGTGTGTTACTGTCTGTGCGTGCTCGTGTGTGTGTGTGTGTGTGT
>JAQNCA010000024.1:8133618-8152006 GCA_029783725.1 Acanthurus tractus
GTGTGTGTGTGTGTGTGTGTATGCATGACTGTCTTGTGTAATCTAGTCCGGTTTGTCGCTGCTCGGGGCTCCTTGCTGTGTGAGCGTATGCCAGTACTCCACTTTCTTCCCCTTGTTTTTGAGACACTCGAACCAGTGTTTGAGTCTCTGTCCGCTTGCATTGATGCCCAACTCCACTCCACCTGCAAACAGAGAGGCAGAAACAGACAAGAAGCTTCAGAAGGTGATGCAAAAATTGTGGGAGGATTATTAAAGGGACAGGAAGGAAAGAAAGAAAAGACATCTGGTGGAAGAAGCAATTAGATCCTTTACCTAAAAGCATACCATGTAATTACTGATGTAATTATTGCCACTGCAGATCTCTCTGTCAAATTTGTTAAAAGATGTAGATTGTGACGTGATGTGATGTGGGATTTGTTTATTTTGTTGTGTAACAGTTACAGTTGCAGATAAAAAAAAAATATCTGTCTGACTCAGGCTGAAATCTTAATGGACAGCATAATGTAATAAAGTTTTTTCCAAGGTTACATAAAGTCCCATTTGCTGACTTTTCTTCCTCGCTCTGCTCTCACTCTAACTACTGTTACACCAGAAGTAACTGAGGAAATGTTATACAACGCAAGTTTAAGCAAAAACGTTTCATTACAAGTAAACATTTCCAGAAAAAAGGACTTAGTGACTATTAGGTTTACATCATCCTACAATCCATTCTTCAACTGCCAACAACTAACATATCAATGTACATGTATGTAGCATTTCACCATATTAGCTGTCCTCATATACAGCTCAGTAGTGAAGACAAATGGTCAAACCCTTGGGGTCTGTTAGATGAATTATGGTAGAGGAAAGAAAAAAACAAAACAAGTTATGATGCAACAAAATTACCCTTTTTTCACTGTCCTCTTTTTTGCCCTTGTTTTCAAAAAAATAGCGGATACTTTTACATTTTGGGCCTCAAAAAGGAGGAAAATTGAAGCCTGCAAACATCAGTTGTGAACACAACACCCGGCAGTTATGGACTGACGTTATTTTTCAAGAGTGGTGTCTCTGGCCACCTGATGAATGTAAGAAAAATATCCACTGTCCTTTTAAACCTGATTTTGTTCTCTACCAACTCCTGAGGGAAATATCAGGCTCTGCAGCTGTGAAATGCTCCACAGAGTTCACTAGCTAGTCACTAACTGCGTCTGTGTGTTTTTTAGTGCTGAGCGGGTAGTAAACAGTGGCTTCTTAGAGCTTTTTGCTGAAAACAGCTACCCTTTGAAGCTGATAACAACATTACAAGAGCAGTGAGAGTGAAGCAGAACAGAAAAGATGTGGGTCAGACGGCTAAACAATGAGCTGAAACTTTTGATGAAGCTCCACAAAGCCAAGGAGTGAAAGCACTCCTCAGGTTAAGGTGATAATTCATCACTATTCCCAACACCTTTTCTATCACATGTTGCTTTCACACCGTCACTTATTATTAAAGATGCTTTCAATGACACAATTTGATTATTTTAGTGCCAAATCTCCTTCTGATAGAACTGCACGCAGTTCAAACTCTTAAAGGTGTCAAGTGGCCCAACAACACCTTACCTTGATATTAACAAAAAAAAAAAAAATGGCAACATCTTGTAGTCATAAATAGTTTCAGCTGTAAGATAATTGTAGAGGGAGGAAAGAACACTATTTCTTTAAGATATGTAGCTGAATAGAAATAAAAGTACAACCTCCTCATAGCTGTACTTAATTGCAGTACTTGAGTAAATGTAATTATTGCCTTTTCATCACTAGTGACATGTGAAAATAACAACAAGCAAGGGGCGGGACTGACAGACATTTTGTTTCACCGTTAAAATCTAATATTCAATAATATGTAATCGAGCTCTGGCAATAACACATCAACATTCATGCACAGAAAGATTGTTATTATTTGACTGGCAGACAGGCGGGGACGGGAGCCAAGAAAGCAGCAAGCAAACATTAGCGGAAACAGAGATTTAGATAACCAAAGATTTATTGAAAGACCTCGGGGAGGGGAGATAAACATGCAGAAAAGCAGGAAATGACTCAGGTGAAGGTAAGCTGAGGTGATGGAGACGCTTGTGCAGAGGCAGACTATAAGGCAGAGAGATGCAAGCAGTTGTCACACTGAGGTTATTACAAAGCCATTCCCTTGGCTGTGATTGCACAGTTAATGGAGCGTGAAGTTTTAAACATGGTATTTTGGCAATGCTGCCTTCTAACAGCGCCTTGGAAAATGACAGCCGCGAGCAAACAAGGCTCGATTGTTGATCTGCTTCTCATCCGAGCTCAGCGCTGAACACTGCCTGGGATGCTGCTGCCGGGAGGAGACGAGCAGCCTTTAGGTGTTTCCTACCCTGTATCCTCCCCTAACTTTACTTTCACACACAACCTAGAGAGCAGGTCAACACCTGTAGACAGAGTTTCGATAGGATTATCAGGCACAACTCCTCCGCACCCTCCCACAACACTCTCAGCAAGGAGATCGATTGAGTGTTGCCTGAGCTTGCAGGCTTCGAGTGACAAACAATCAGTCAGTCATCCTGACATGCGTGGGGCGACAAAAGAGGGATGAGGAACCAGAACTGGATGAGATGACAGACAAGGGCCAGGCTGACACGGAGGCCTGCGAACAGGTGTGCACCAACACTCGCACAGGTTCTCTGTCTGCTTATTTTTATCCCTCACAGAATGTTCCTCCTCAGCACATTCGTTTCCACCAACCCGACCAGCAGATTCACAAGCATTGAGCTTGTCACGAAAGCAGAGCTGCGGACCTGGAGGCATCAGTATGCTCCGAACAATATGCTTGTAATTGCGGGATTATCGAACAGTGTCTGAGCCCCCCCCTCCCCTGACACCCGTCCATCCTCCGTTCTTTTATGGGCTGCAACTTCTGTCACTTTCTGGAGCCAAAAGTCATAAAAAAAACCCCAAATCCCATTGGTACAGCAGTTCGCCAAGTGCGAAGAGTTAGAACATATGGCAGACCTGCTCTTTTTCTTCAACTGCTCTATAAGAAATATTGCGGGTACAACAGCAGTGAGTGGAGCAACACCATGAAGGCCTGAACTGCAGGCCAAAGTGCCCCATTATTCACATTTGTTCAAAACATTACATCGATTTCACAGGTGACAGGCTTTCTGTCCCCCTTTAAGGGTGGCCTTTCAACACAAACACACACTTTTGCCTCAGACGTGCACGACACTGCATACTAACCAGTTTGTTTGAGGCATATAAAACCCTCGGGACTTAACCTGTTAGATTTAACTGCCTGGAGATTTGCTTTGATTTGTGACTTGACAGCAAAAACACCAAAGTCTCTGGTTCGGATCTGCTGAACATTAAATTAAACAGCAACATGCACAGCTTATAAACACCACACACCTTGCAATTTTTATTGTTAATCCTACACATTAAAAGGACATGGTTTGAGCTATGTCAAACTGTTCGAAATGTTTCATTTTAATGAGCATCGACAGACCTGAAGGATTTGCAGCCTACTTGCAGTTTTTAAATAAAATGTGCAAGTTGCCCTGAAGAACATGGAGTTAAACTTGCTTTGAAAAGACTTCAGACTAACGAGATCTGACTTGGACTTGTCTCAGCTGGCTTAAGACTTGACTTGAACTTGCCCCCAAAACCTTGAACTTGCTCTCAAAGATTTAAGACTTGACTTGGGAGTAATGATGCGAGGAATTTTACATTTCCCCTCTACAAACACAAAATCCAAAACATGTATAAGGCAACACGAGGCCAGAGACTGATGTGACACTAGGAACTGAGTCAGTGGCTGACTGTGACTAAATGAATGTGCATAATTTATGGCTGAATCACTGAAATTTATAATGATGAGTGATGAAGAAACAGTAAACAAGGCTCAGTCACATCACCGTGAAAACCTTCTCTGCTTATGAAGGACAGTTTTTTCCCTGACAATCATCGGGGTGTTTCATTTGCTCGACTTGTGAACTTCTGTGTTTGTATAACATTGCATCCAACTCAACATCAAGATTCACAGCTTAAAGTCGCAGATTAGAGTTGCTTCACGGCCAAAATGACATCTCCCATTTTACCTCGTGTATGGATCTATCACAAGTCATCAACTTGATTTATTGCAGGGGTTTTTCTTGAGTTGGTCTACCCAAACACTTTCTCTCTGTCACCGTTAAGTTTTCTCCTCAACGTATCTCTGAAATCTCACCCTTTGCCGTGTTAAATCCTATACATCTTCTGCTAAGCCTATTAAGCTGCATGTTATTGCTCTCACTCTGGCTAAAGTGTGCCGGGATTGTGTTCGCTCGGCCTTTTAATCATCTCGCTTTCTCCATTCTTCTTTGTCCTGGTGTCATTTTTCTTCTAGCCCCCAATTAGCATAGCTGGCAGGCTGCTGTTGCTAAACCTGTAATGATAATGGTCGGGGGGAACGGCTACTATCAGAGGCTGTTTCGTAGACCGATGGCCTTTTCTCCCAGCAGGGCTAATAACTCACTGGGCTTATCTAAACACAGGGTGACTCCCACTCTCCCACTGCCTCACACACACACGTGTGCACACACACATTAGACAGAGTTAAACGCTTTGATCTGAAGGCCTTCAAGCTTTCAGGGTGGTAATCCATTCTTACTGTGCCTCCTCACTACTTCCTCATCACTCCCTAAACTCCCACTGCTCCATTGCCGTGATATACACACCAGGCCATGCCAAAGCTGTTAAGCAGTCTGATGAAGGAGCAATGATCTGATGTGCCAAGTCCACGAAGAATTGGCATCTAAAGCAAATGTCTTCCTCTTTGATTACCAAAGCCTCTCCATTTCCTTTTTCACTCCAACTCTCCTTTGCACGCTCAATAGTTCTCCACAAGCCTCATAATGACTCCTCATCTCTCCACTTTTTTCTTTACTCCTCTCTCTGCCCACGTCCGACTTGGTATTTTTATGTTTTCCGCAACTGCACCACTTTCATCGAAAACGTTCTTGTACAGTCATCAACTTGGCTGCTGCTGCTTACGTCTCCACTCCTCCCCTCCACACCTCTGTTTTTTTTTCTCAGCCTACCTATGAAGTCGTTGCTCATTCCCAGGTCATAGTCCCACACGGAGATCTCCAGGGTTTTCTTCGCCAGCTGGTCCAAGGGTACTTCATATGAAAACTCCTGTGCAGGTGGTGCACACAAGAGCATATTTATATCAATGAATCATTAACACAAGAGTTGAAAGGAACTGAATGAGCCTACGTAATGAAGTGGATTCTTTTAGTCCAAGTATGCAGATTGACGCTAAGACGGAAATGTCAGATTTTGAAGTCATTTTTTTAAAAGCATGCATAATTGCCGTGCTCATCCAAATGTCAGATACACTACTGAGCATCATTTTAAACTGAGTAAAAAAATCTAATTGGCAGGTGTTTTGTGGCTATTTGTAGAGAAGGAAACAAGTCGTACCTCATTAAATTCAGGGTTGAGAGTCTTTTTCTTCACTGAAGTCTTGTACTTGGACTTTTTCCCCATATCTGGCTGCAAAATGCTGAGAGAGAGAGAGAAAAAATGAAGAGCAAAAAGCTGAAGAGGGCATAACTTTTTTGGGGACACTTCTGATCATTTCAAAACTCAGGATATCACAGCTTGAACTTCTAGGAATGACATTTTGGGAAATGTGCTTGTTCACTTCCTGCCATAAGAAAGATGTGAAGATCAGTCGTCAAATTTTATAGGAAAACTTTAAAGAAGAAAACATTTGGGATTATCTGACCTTATGCTTTTTTTGTAGTTTGTGAAGGAATTAACAAACATGTTGTTTTTAATGAGTTTCAGCGTTGCTGGTGAATGTTAAACCTATCTGTTTCCCCCTTTTCAAGTCATTATGCTAAACAAAGCTAACACACAGCTATAAAATATATAACTCTATACTCTAACCCTAACCCTAACCCTTAAGCTATTTTCAGCCCATGTTCCTTAAAAATTAAGTGATTTCTGAGCCACACAGGACAAAAGGAAAAACTGTAAATAAAGTTTTTGCACAACAGACGTCCTCAAATGCATTGTACCTTTCAAACAAGGCCAGGACAATCATTATTGTGGCGATCAAAGTAATTAATCTAAAACTTTAACTTTTTATCTTTTACTCTGCTGTGACAGTAAAATTGCTGAATAGGAGGAACAAAGGGAGAAAAAGTTTGAAAAATCTCGTTTGGAGATAATTGTGACCCAGAAGTCTTTGATCAGAGGGCGAGGACAGTGAGAGAATGAAAGAGAAACAAAAAAAGAATGAGAGAGAGAGAGAGAGAGAGAGAGAGACAGAGGACCAAGGCAAGATCATAATCACGCCGATGGTGGAGGACTATACGCTCAAGTGAAGAGGCAACAGAAGGAGCGCTAGAGGGCAATGAGAGTCATCATCAGCATAAATTTCAAGTCAAGATGTTCAGGCGGTGAGATATCTCAGTCTTCCAGCCTCCCCCTCGCTAGTGACGAATCCTGGCCTGACAGCTGATGCATGAGATGGGCTTGGGGTTGTCACTGCAGAGCCGGAATCAGAGCGAGTGAAGGATGGAAGGATGCAGGAGGGGAAGGAATGGGAGGCAGGGGAGGGGAAGTTGGCATAAAGTAAGATTTTAGCATTAAAACTTAAGCAACGGTGCTTTGTCAGTGCTGAAATGTTGTTTTTCATCATATGAAATGATTGGGATACATTTTTATGCATCACAGACAGTTGGGACTTTGATTCTTCCACTGGAAGTTGCAAACACATAGGATTCGCTGTCAGTCACAACTTTGTGTCATTTTTCTCAGTTTGGACGAGGATTGACCTCAATACCACAGAATTTCAAGAATCTTATACTTTTATTAAGTTTTCCACAGAAACTCCACAAAGTCAAATCCTTGGGGGCTTGACTGACCAAGGGTTCACCAGATATGTGAACGCAACTGCACTATTTACCATAAACAGGTTGAAATATTCAAAGTCACTGATTTGGGGTTGTAGATAGGTTATAAATGGATTTATCAGTGTACAGCTGGGAGGTGTTTAGTTTTGTCAGCTGGAGCAGCTACAGAAAAATCTCAGGGGAATTGATGGTCTAGTTTTACACATCTGTTGTGGAAGGTGGGACGCCCTTCTCTATTTCACTTGGGTTTGGTCTGGTTACTGCTGAATAAAACTGCAGCAGAGAAGGGGAACCTAAATATTTTAATCCATAGATATTAACATGATACAAAATTTTGTATATATTTGTGTCTAAGATATGTCCTTGGATTGAGAGACTGTTGCTGGCAAAGTCCTGTGGGATTCATGTTGGCAAAGACTGTTGTGTCTGCTTCTCTAGAGTGATCTGTCTCTACGACAACATCCATACATATACATTCATGTAACATGCAAACTGGTGCAGAATAAAGGACTCCGGCAGGAAGAGAGGATGTGGACTCTGTGGTTTATTTAGTGATGTTTGACACCCAGACAAGTTTCAGTTTTTTTTACAGCTTTTGTCAGACTACAAAAAATCGATGTGAAGATATCATCCTTGTGCGTTCTTTCTCTCTCTTTTTGTGTATGTAAATATAGTACTGTTCAGTTGTTTCGTATTGTATGGGGGACTACAAACTTTCAAAAGGTTGAATAAATTACTCTGACCTTGCACACAGCGGATGAATTCTGAAGTACTTCTGTGGTTCATAAAGGCCAATAAATAAGCCTCCTGTATGCCTATTAGACATCAGATTGTAGTGTTGTTCCCGTTTAAGCCATTCAGTTGATGACATGTTACCTAACACCTTTGGCCTGCTAGTCATAGCTTCTGTAAGGTGTTAATGTCTTTAAAGGTCATTTTCTTCATAAGCTAATCAGCCGTTACCCTTCATAATACCTGGTTCTAATGGTCTGACTTCCTTTAGAAAAAGGAAGCCAGAAGAAAGAAAGAAAGGAATCAATTGAGAGCCGCAGTCAAACAAAGCCTCTCTGACCAGCAGCATTCGAGAGGGTGAGGTGAAAGCCTGGGGGACCACTCGGTCTGAGCTGCAGTGCCAAATCACATTTTACATACGGCTCCGAGACAGTTCAGACGTGGGATTCCAATTTCCCGAATAACAAAACATCATTTGACAGCAACATTCATAATAATGATAGCATAAATAAAAAATATTCCGTGCAGCAGCAGCCAAATATGCTCAAATTACCGTAGAAAATTCAATGGGAAGAATAATTCAAACCATGGCAGGCTGGTCCACAGAGATAGGAAGGATTATCCCTTCAGTTTTTTGTTGGCTGTTTTCTTAAAAAAAAGTAGGTTGTTGGTTGCAAAATACAGTAAACTAACTGCTATACTTCTGTGTTGTAGGCATTGTTGTGTAGTATCACAAACTTCCGTTGACTGATATAACTGGGATTAAAAGCTGCTCTCCTTTATAAATGATGATGAAGTTTAAATATTGTCCCATAAAACTAACTTTTCTCATATGAAGTGATGTGGATAAGACAGAACAACTCAAGCAGTGCAGCCGAATCTTATGCTGCAGTGCGACAACAACTTTAAATCATCCATCTCACATAACCTTAGCTTAAATTTACAAAGGCAGTATTTTTTGATGGGCATATTGCTTCATATTTACTGCAGGTGTTATTGTCATGCGGATATGATTTTATGTACTTGCCTATTTATTATGTACTAAGTGTAGTTCTGAAGGATGCCATGAAAGGGCTCAACAGATAACTCGGAGCGTAGAAAACTTTCAGATTTGATGTAAGTAATATACATAGTAACTCTCGAGGAGGTTATTATTTTAAGATAATAATTCTAAGATCGGGGGAAGAAAAAGCCACAGCAGAGCCGTTATAGATGGCATGTAAGGATCCTTCATCACATTGTGACAATGATAAATATGTTTCTCTTGTTCCACTTGTTCAGTGAAAGTGTCAGTTCGGCAAAGCAGCTTCAGAGATCATGTAGCATTTCTGAGAATGTGCACAATGTGACAGCCTGTGCATTTAAATGCACAATGCATAGTTTCTGTAGCTAAATGCTGCTCAATTAAGGGATGGAAACAAGAGATATAGCTTGTTAAGTATGTACAGTGCACATCTTAACAAAATGTATAGCACCAATGCTGTTTTTAGACATTTTAACATGGGTATCTTACCAATGGTAAGTTTAAAGCAAGCATTTTTTGTACCTAACACAACACAGATAAACACAAGCTAAGATTGTGAAAATTCTACAACAAATTTTGAGTAGAAAATTACATCTTTTCATAACTTGTCTGTCTTTGCCTCTTTTGTCATTGAACCCACATGACTCAGTCTCATGATAATTAAATAACTCTGTAAGGTTCACAAGACTTTGGTACCTAAAACCATCTTGACAGAATTTTTTTTTTTTGCAATAGACAGACAAACAGATGAATAAGATGCTCACTGTGAATAACAGAAAGATCCAACAAAAACACAGAAGTGACAGGGGCAGACGAAAAAGAGGGAGCCGGTGTTAGAAACTGTAGAGAAAGTTGTGACACAGGGCTGCAAAAACAGCAAAAAAAGAGAGAAAAATGAAAAAAAATGAGTGACAATTGAAAAAAGGAGCTAAATATACACCCGCTGCAGAGAGGAGTCGTGATTTACACATCAGACAAGCGTCATACAGAGAAAGAGAGAGAGAACAAAACTGTAAGGGATGTAAGTATGCCTGGTCAGCAGGAATATCTGACATGTTTTGCGCTTTTTCTGCCTTCACATGTCTTTTTTTTCTGCAGAATAATGTTTTTTTAATATACATTTGATGGCATGTGAAGAGCAGGGGAGGGGAGCCTGGAGAAGATAAACCCATACATAATTGTTTATTTGTCCTTTTGAATAGAAGACAAATTATTCGTGTGATAACTCTGACCTTGTGATACTTGAATGGCTTCTAAAGGCTGACAGTCGCAGAGGGAATATACAAATGGACGAAAGCACTGACATGCACACAGCATGGACACGCAGAGAGAAAGGCATCAAGATCAGCTTTTAGTTACAGTTTCCTCAAGAGGATTTCTGGTGTTATAGCTGTCGGACATCGCCTCTCCGACAGTGAAGTTAAGCCAGAAAGCTTCCTTACTCCTTTGTCAACCCTCTACTCACAATGCTCCGACACCAACAAGACATCAATGTTTATTTTTTTGTTTAAAGTTAACATTAAAGCTGTAAAGTACTAATTATGGTAAAAATCAAAAAAGGATGCATTAAAAGATCAGAGGACTCTGCAGAGCGGTGACTCAGCTGAGGTAAAAGCAGGCTCTCTGTGGTGGATTTAGAGAGTTTCTGGTATGAAAGACAACAAAAGGAAACTCTGGCAGTCGGACAAATGAAAACAAATCCAAACAACTACCAGTGCCAGATATAAGAATCAGATCAGAGCAGCGGCTCGACCAGATAATGTAAACTGAGAGTCTGAGGAAAATGAAACAGCAGGTGGACAAAACAAGGGCTAGGGGGAGGGTGACACACAAAGAAGAAGAAGAAGAAGAAAAATGCAACAGGGATGTGTACAAGAGAAGAGTGATAGAAGAAGAGGAATAGATAGCCACTCTTGATACATTCAGTGTCTGTGAATGTGCAGTAAGATACAGTTAAACCTAATGTCTTGTGAAGGTGTTTAGTCATCTCTCTAGTGTGAAGCCATTTCTTTTTTTTTAAGGGTTTTTTATGGAACTGGTGGCAAAAGGACAAAAGAGAAACAATTTGTTATTGGATGTCTTAATATTGTTATAAAACTTAGACATTTTCAAGTACATTTTTTTCTCAGCCTGCTTTTTAGCTGCCACTTTATAGTTCTACGTTGTCACTTATGTTATTTTCTTGTGGACTCAAAAACATTGTTCATCAAACAGCCTCATAAGGCACATGGTTGCACTTTTTAAAGTAGAGGAACAAATCAATACTTTGGAGCGAAGGAAGAAGAAGAAGAAGAACTGAAAAGAAAGAAATCCTTTTCTGAGCTGGAACCTTTTTCTCTCACATGGCATAGGCTTCTTCTGTTTTCCATTTGTCTGCAGGAGACCTTCAAAAGCCAAACTGTGGGTTTTATGCAACCCACTGAAAATGCAACTCATCTGACAAAAATGTTCTTCAGATCAGTAATTGTAGCTGTCCTGCTTATTCCAATGAAACATCACAGCGTTGAAAAAAAAATCTCATACTCCCTCAGCTTCTTAGTTTCCTCTAAATTAACCAACCAAACACGCTGTTAGCCATTTCACTCCACAACAAGTCACAGACGTTGGTTCAAAACAAAGAAAAAAAACACATGCTGCTGGCGGATGAATGTTCCAGATTCACACCTACATCAAGCAAAAAAAAAAGAAAGGATCAGGAGAAAACTCAGCTTAATCCATCTGTTTGTCTGCATCTCTTAATATCAGCCTCAGGCCAAAAACAAAGGGTTTATGAAGTCATCGGGGTTGAAAACAAGCCAAGAGAACCTATTCTATTATCTTCTTATTAAGCCTTCAATAACTGCATTTTAATCATGCTTAGTTGGATTACAGTCTAATCAACTGAGAGAACTAGAAGCTGCTTTATAGTTTCATCAATCTGGTGCTCCTTCTTTTAGAGCTTCCCAGTAGTGGAGGTGGTTCAGGATTGCTTGTCCTGTGTGGGAGTTCTGTCGCTTCCTGCACTGTTTGTATTTAAGTGCAGTAGTCAGATCAGAGATCAGGCTATGTTGGTTTAATCTGTCACCAGCCTTGCCTCACAGGCAGGTTGGCTCAGGTGTGCCTTGTCGGACAGTTTGCCTTTCCTCGGCTCAGTGTTTGACACTCTGAAGAGACAGGACTGACAGACAGAAGTGCTCAGTCTTACCGAATGATAGAAGAGTATTGTTTTTGCAAAATAAGTGTACCACAACAACTAAAACCTACTTAAAACAACTAACTTATTGATTGATTGCTAGTCAGAGTAATTTGTTAATTGCTCACACATATGTAGACACAAGTTTCCTTTTAAATTACTTTCTTTAATTTGACCAACAGTCCAAAATCTAAACATATTTCATCCACACTGATTTAAAGAGAAAAGGCAACAACTCCTCACAGACTTGCAGTTCCTTTACATTCGGTCGCCCACACTTTGGCATTTCCAAGGTTTGTGGGTGTTGTGTCATGCTGGTGTCAGAGAAGGGCACCTGGCCTCGCCTCCTCAATCCTGCCAGACTGGTTGTAGGGCGAAATGTGTGTGAAAACGAACAAATGTTACACACTGTGACTCCAGGTCCTGTGTGTGTACTCTCAGAGCCCGCTAACCTTTTCTGGCAATACCACACACACACTACTTCTAGGCAGATTTTGAATATGCTTGAGAAGCCAACGTGCAGAATGAAAAATCCTCATATTTTTAAGTGTCTCATTATTGCACGGAATTGTCTCACTATGCGACGCACACATTAGATGGAGGAGCTGTCGAAAGAATAAAAAGTAAATGTGGAAAGTGGTGAATCAGCTCCAGAAACACCTCAGGAAACAAACAGAATAACTGGTATAACTGTGAGTGCAAAACAATAAAATGGTTGTTTTCTTAGGACTAAAGGCAAAATGAGAACATACTGTGATAATTAGTTTAGCACATTCTGCATTCAAAAAGAATGTGGTGTGGATTTTAAACTAAGCTTTTGCCTCTGCTGCTTCTTGACTCTCTGACCGCAGACAGTGAGCGTGGGTTTCACAACCGTATAGTCTGTGTTGGCTCCATTCTGAGTGGCTAACCTCAGCCCTAATGTAAAGCCTAGCATGCTGCTCTTCAGTGGTGAGTCGACATCTCCACAAAGCTCATTAAGAGGGATCAGTTTCTGTGGTAAAGAAACTGTCCTCAATATAAATAATGCTAACAACGTCAACTGTTCATTTAAGTTCAGTCCTGTGTGTTTGAGCCTGACTGAGGAGCTTTAGTGGTCAGTGAGGAGGGAGCTTTGTGTTGTCTATGTTTTGAGGATGTGAAACAGAATTAATTCAGACTAGCAGCTGTGAAGCTGGCTCTACCAAGCCGTAGACAAAGTAATGAGAAAATTATGCCAGAATATAATGTTTTATTTTGGCACAGCAATAATAAAGAGTCAGATGTCTTTCAGAAAACAATTTGTTTAAATGTATTATTTTTGGGGAGCTAGCAGGCTAGCTGGAGATGTGCAGATCAAATCAGGCTAACAGGAACAGCTTCTAATGTGAGGAATAATGTTTTGATGGCAGGAGATGAGAAAAATGGCATTTCATAAAAGATTTCAATGTCTTATTGCAAATTAAATATCATAATAACTTTTTAAGTGTTTTCATTCATTTCCACTCCAATTTGCCGTGGCCCCCTGATGCCCCCCTGGCCACCCTCAAAGGAGCAGAGACCCCACTTCGCAATGATTCAATAAGATCACTCAATGCCAGCCTGGCTCTTCCAGCTACTTCCTGTGTTAACTTATGGTCATACTCGGAGATGAGCACTTTAAATGATTCACATTAAAATTATGTTTATTTGCAGAGTTGCTGGAGGCTGAGGCATTTTTTTTCCCTGACACATGCCATTTCATGTGTCCTCTTTTCTCAAAATCTCTGCAATGTTGGTTGGCAAGCACAAAGTTAGGAGGAGTCATGCAGCCACGATGGCCACATTTATGATCGAGTACATCAGGTTTAATAAACTTTGATTTTCACCATGCATATGAACAAACCTTGACTTTTTACTATACAATAAGAACACTCAACCACCTCCAGCTTTGGCAGAGAATATTATATTGAGTGTAAATTGCATATGCAGAATAGCTTCATATGGGCACAATTTGTAGGATACCGGGTTTGTTTATGAATACGTGACATGACTTACATTTTGACGAAGGGGTCAGAGTAGCCGTTGGAGTCCATGGCTGCCAGATGGGCACAACGTATGATCCCAACCAGCAGGCAGCTCTTCTCTGTGTTATAGCACAGTGACACCAGGATGCGGCCACGCTGAGGACACAGGAAAAAAAAAAAAAAAAACGGTGTCAGAAAACAGCATCTGCTTTCCGCCTGACGTTCACTCCTTCAGTGAATAAATACACAGTGGGGAATCCTGGACCAGGGTCAACAAAGTTTCTCCAAAACACTTTTCATTAAAAGCAACACAATGGCTGCAAATGAAAATCAAATAATGCCAGAAAATAAATTAAAAGTGATTTTTGCAACATTCCCAACATCACTCTTTAGGTTGGTGTGTCTATGTGGGTAACAGGAGTATTCAAACTAAAACTTGTAATTATCCGAGCCTGGTGAATTGACACTGCTCTCCTCTCCTTCTAATCCTGAGACAGAACCTTAAACTGAGTCTAATCAGGGCCCAAAAGCTATTAGCCTCTGTCTCTAAAATTATGAGGAGAAATAAGATAAAGTCCACCGAAGGATAAAAAAAAAAACACCTTATACTGACAGCCCTGCTGTAATGTGCAACATGTTGCTCCGCAGAGTGCAGTGAGGAGCTTCTCCTTAAGCGTCGGAGACATTTACTGATTAAAAAATGAATTAAAATAAGAAAATTAAATTGATTAAACCTTAGTTTTTGCATAGATGATATAAAAATACAGGAGAGATAAGAACGGCTGAAAAGATAAGAAAATGTATTAGGAGTAGGAAAGGAAATGAACGACCCATGTTTTGGTTTAAAATTGTAATAGTGAGATTGATGGCGATAAAGCTGATAAGAGCTTCTTTTTTTTTTACCTCCTCCTCTGCCACAAGTGCCCCCTGCTCCACTGTTTGATTGTTAGCTTCTTTATTCTAAAATGAGAGAAAGAGAAAGACAGACATCGTAGTTAGAGTCTACGGACACTCCAGGTGAATATCTATTACACTGAGTTTCATTTTTTATTGATTCCTCGTAGCCCCCAGGCAAACATGCACAATGGAAATAGGACACAATTTGATATCTATGTCCCCAGAAACTCATTCGATTATGATTTATGTGAACAGTCTGTGTACGGTCACACACACACTCAGAACACACATACCTGTGCAATTCTCTCAAGGCCCATATTGTAGCGTTTGTTCTCTCCCTCCCTCAGCTTCTTCAGAGCCACTCTCACCTCTCCGATGAATTCATTTCTTCCGAGTCTGTCCATGTCGCACACGCACAGCCTGCACATGCATACAGATGCAGACGAACGGGAGGGAGAAGAGAGAAGCAGGTGAGTCAGAGGAAAGTTACATGTGAACCCTGCTGCTTTAGTCTGCTCATTATCGGGAAGAAGGCGTAGACCGTGCCAAATATATCCAAAGTGCATCTGAACAATCAATCAGCTCCTGAGTCTGCAACGCAAGACGAGTCCTCGTGGTTTCACATGAGCAGCCTTGTGAATTCAGAATGACGATTAGTTGTGTGACTGCTGAACAGAAAGAAGGCCTCCAAAGGAATTCAGTCAATATACGTCTTGGCTGTAACTCAATCAGGCACTAATTTGTCACAATTTAGCAAGTAATCTGCTTTCCTTCTGCATTTCCCTGATTTGAAAGGATAGTTCCGTTTGGCAAAACATGTTAAGTGATTTTTGGTGAAATTTTAAGTTTTTTTGCAGAGGTCCCCAGAAAAAGCTAGTCTCACGCAAAGAGGGTTTAAGAGTCTGTAAGCAAGCCTGTGTCTCTGTAAAGCCAAATAAAATACTTCATTTGCTGGCTGTTATGTAATGTTTACCATGTTTGAGATCTTAGTTTTTCCTGTTCAGATTCTGACATTTGTTCATGCACTTAATATAAGGTTCAGCTGAGACAGATGGGAATGTCAATAGTTTTGCAGTCATTTGATTTTCAACCATGTCCACAGACAATGTGAATGGTTGTTCAAAACTAAGAGTCAGGGATCGCCAAAGTGAATAAAATGTATATTCTGATAACCTTAAAGCTTCATTTGCACCAAATTTATTTGCAGGATATTCAATATTTTTTGACATTTAAAGCTTAAACCAAAAAAACTTCATGGAGAGTCTGGAGGGAAGGTCAAGGATCATCATAGTTATCATGTTATTCAGTCTCGTCTGAAACTGGTTATGAAGCAGATTTCGGGAGGAATTTTTGTGTTTTATTTCTTAAGTTTAAGTTTATTGTTGCAGACGCACATCACCAACATGTAGCATATGTGATTTGGGTGATTTACAGTGAAAAAGACCAGTCCATCCATCCACCCGTCTATTAAAACTGAACTCCACTTTTAATCTTTGAAAAGGTGCGTTTTTTTATGTTATGATTTTAGTGTCAGTGACATTTAGTGACATGCTCCCACGGGATCTCTGGGAACATTTCTTAATGGTTATAACATTCATACATTCATACAGTGTTATTCAGTGGGATTTGAGCAGTCAAGACAACCTATAGCCTGGATCAGTCTGGATGTATGAAGTCTATTTATTTCATGTCTCCTCCGTTGCTCTCCAGGTTTTAAAAAAAGAGATAGTATCTTCTCATACATTGCTGCTGTCCTGTGAAATGAATTCTTCCACAGGGTGCACTTATTTATATAACTGATGGTGATGCTTGATGGAGGGTGAATATTCCATCAGCTACAACACAGTCTTCACAGTCCATCACCTGCTACAATATTCCCTCTGTGCTCAGATATTCCCAGATGATTGTCAGCGCTCTTGATTTCCTCCTCGCTCTTTACTCTCTACGCTCAACCTCCCTCTCTCGCTCACCAGTTTTTTTTTTTTACACACACATTCACAGAAACACACACACACACACCTTCTCCCTCTTCCTGTTCTCCTTCTGTCTCTGACATTTGGACGTTTGACATGCTGGTTGCAGCCTTTTAGTCATACCTGATGAGTCTTTCCAGCAGAAGCTTCAGATTATCTCTGACTCATGACCACGGCTGTCGGATGATGTATTCGCCTTCGCTCTGTCATACATGTACGGTGATTGAGATGAGAGTTGTCGTGAAATGTGACACCTGTTCCGCCCAAACTTTTGGCTTCCTTCTGTGAAAAGGCTCCATCCGTTTCCTTGCACCCACCTCCCACAGTTTCCGGCTAAGAGATCCTCCAAAAAAAACAAGCAGATGCTCATGGAATCTGTTCAACCTGAGGTGCCAAATTAAGTGTTTATTCACTGACGAAATCAGACTCCCTGTAACATCAGTTTGCTGGGGTGTTTTAGCATCCTTGTGATGGCATCTGCACTTGTGAGTTTCTCTTTAATGGCAAGTGACAACAAGTGAGAGAGACTTTGATGGCAACAAAGATGAACTTTAAGGTAGCAGTTTCAGAGCTTCTTAGAAGGATCATTGCTATGTAATATTCTCTGTACTTAAAAAAACCCTACTTAATACCAGATTGCCTCCAACCCCATGTTATAAGGATTTGTGTGATTAAAGGCTCAACTCTGTATTTTCCACATTTGGGCATCACTCCATAGTCCGAGATATTAAAGGACAAGGATGCAGGATTCAGAGGCATCTAGCCATGGGGCTGCTGACTGTTGTTAAAAAAATAAACCTTGTCTTACTAAGAGTTTACAAGAAACTATGATGGCAACAGCAAATGTAAAATAAAACAATATTACATGCCTTCACAGAGCCAGTGTTTGGTTGTCTTTTCTGGGCCACAGTGGTAACATGGCAGTGCAGCATGGTGGGCTCATAAAAAATAAAAAAAAACACCAGCTCTTGATGTAGATTAAAATAGCTAATTTTAATGTGATGAAAACACAATAATTCTTATTATCAAGTGATTATACACAAACAAAGAAACTAATTATTGGAAGCATTATACATATTAGGTTACATGTGATGCTGTATCCCATTTCTACCAATAGAACTGTCTTAAAAAAGGACAAGCTTGTCCTCTTAGTGAACTGTTTCAACTCAGTTTGAGTTAGTCAGTGTGTTAACATTGGATAATTTAAAGGCTACTTAAATCCTACTCTACATGAATTCTAGGGGATAAAAGCTCAGAAATACATGGTTGTTAAGTTATGAGAGAGGTGATTTGACAGTCTCTTGAAAGATCCATTTCTGCATAAAAGGAATTCAGAAATGGATTCGACAATGACTTACGAAGATCTCTATTACACTGAAACGCTGCTTGATTAAAAATTTGTGAGAGCTTTTGAAGCATTGTGCGGTCAACTTAGCCTGACTCCCGCTTTCAGTTTCTGTTTTTAAAACTTCACCCACAGAAGCTTTTAGGATGTCAGTTTACTCTTTTTTAATCTTAATACGGTATAAAAGGTGCATTTTGTTGATTGAGAAATAATTTATTTCTTATTTGTCCACCATAATGCCAATTCTACCATTATACAAGGTGCACCAGTGCCTTGAGGTTAATGCTAACACCAGCATGTTAGCATGTTAACAGTGACAATGATAATAGGCTAAATTTAGCCATGTACAATGTTTGACATATTCACTGTC
>JAQNCA010000024.1:8152106-8162454 GCA_029783725.1 Acanthurus tractus
TATTAGCATCTAGGGATCATGAACATCCATACAAAGTTTTAACAGCAATCTAATTAACAGTTGTTAAGATATTACAGTCTGGAAAATATAGTAACCAGGCAGACATGACCCTCAGTAGAGGCATGATACATGCTAGCATGAAACAAAATCCAGCAAGTCCACCTGTAAATATCATTCTCACCCAGACATCTAGCCCCTTATTAAAGATTTTTTTCTCCCCTTCTGGCCACACCAGCACCAGACTATACATCTCACCTGAGGCATCCAGTGGCCAATCTCAGCCTCACCCTCAATCCAATACCGAATCAAGTCCTACATTTGTCCCTATCTCCCGAGTCTCTACAGCCCAGAACAGTGCGAGTCCATCACGAAGCCTGACAGAGAGACGGAGAGATATGGGAAAGAAATTGAGAGAGAGGGAGACCAGACCTGGAACTGACATCATGTTGGTAGTCCTTTACACACACACACACACACCGACACACAATGAATCTCTTGATACCCACCTCTCATCACAGCACCTCCACATGCTCCATCTCTCCTCTGATAATTTGCAGTCTGATAACCATTTTAGTGATGAAAGCCACAAGCAGTCTCAAAGATGAGATTCTCCCCAAAGCCACTAATGTATGAATCCCCCTCTATTTTTCTCAACTGTTTTTTGGGGGACATTAAAATGCAACAAAAAGAGGTGTATCATTTAAACAGGGGGAAGGACTGAGGTGCACTGTCACTGCTTTATAAATCTTTTTGAAATTTTGCCCACAGGCAGCTACTGACTGCAGCAGCTGATAGACAAATTTAGACCTAATCTCAAAATCATGTCGGCCTCACTGCAATAAAAAAAATATTCAGAACAACTCAATCTGTCTCACATTCAGACATCAAAGCAGACTGATACATCTCCTTTCTCCCAGTGCAGTTTCTCATCTTTTAGATATTTTCTAGAAATTTGTGACAGCTCACAAAAACCAGCCTCAAACCCAGCAGACTTCACTGAAGATCAGCTTTGAGGACACAGTAACAGATTAAATAACTTGTTAAGATGGAGAGTTTTTTTGCAGTTTGTTTCAGTTCAGTTGACTTTTCACTCAGGATCTGAGCACCTCGGGCTGCCGTGCCCCACCAATTGAAGGATTAGCAGTATGAGGCCAACCGTGAACTCGATTTAGGACATTAGTTATTAGTTTACTCAGCTGGTTCATTCTTAATAGCAGAAAGGACCTTCATTGGCCCCTAAGAGATAAAGTCTGCACACCGAGGAATAATGCGGTTGAATACAGAATATTAAAAGAACTTAATGCTGTTACAGCTTTAAGAGATTTTTATTCTCCAAGCCATTTTATGGCCAGCTTCAATTTAGCTGCCCCTCTCTTGCTTTGCCATAATGGCTTTACATAATCATTGTAACTGCAAATGAGTGAATGGATGGCAAAACAAAAAAATAAATAAATAAATGAACAAAAAACGGTCCTCTCTCCTCCATTTTACACACTCTTTACTGCATCTCTCCTCTGCTACAAAGAGTGCAGTGGTATGGACTTGGAGGAGTTTTTAAATGATTCAACAGTTTCTATCTGCACTCCAGCTTTTATCACTGTCTGCGATACGGGCTGACATACAAAACAGGAAGATACAGCTTCAGTGTTTTCATGACTTTCAGCCGCATTGATATTACTACGGTTGGCAGTATTCTGAAAAAATGCCAACAAAGAACTCAAATTCAGTAATTTAACTAGACTGTTATGATTTAATCCCTCCCCACAACTCCCCTCCATCCCCTCCGCTCCCCTCTGCTCTCCGCCTCTGCACAGGTGCAGCACTCAGTAATTATTGCTTAGCATAGTAGTTTCAATTGGTAATGTCAGAGTACCCAGTAGATTCCCAATCTCAGCATAAGGGATTCTCATGCAGTAATCCATGCATATAACTCAGCACATACCAGCTCTGATCCCATTCTTTAACATGATAGTGTCTAAAAAAATAACATTTTTCATTTCCTACAGTTTTTTTCCATTGGTAAAAAAAATCTTTATCTTTGCATGGAAGAAAAAAGGTGCAGCCGCAGTGAGCTGCGAGACGAAGAGCTGCAAGTAAATTGATAAAAGCCTCCAACTCCTGTGGAATATGAACAACTTAACTGTGTCCTTCTGCTGGAAACTACTTACTGTGTGCAGCATGAAATCAGATTGCAGTTGCATTTT
This sequence comes from Acanthurus tractus, assembly GCA_029783725.1. Classification (NCBI taxonomy): domain Eukaryota; kingdom Metazoa; phylum Chordata; class Actinopteri; order Acanthuriformes; family Acanthuridae; genus Acanthurus; species Acanthurus tractus. Next base: position 8,154,311 of record JAQNCA010000024.1, read on the forward strand.
TGACTGCTCTCTTTATTAATTTCATGTTTGTTTGGCTGCACTGTTAACAGATAAGCCAGCTTCTCTTCTGTTATGATTTTGACAAAATAGCTGCTGGTGGAGTGTTTGTTGTAGCATTTAACATCATTACCACAGTTTTAAAAAAAGGAGTGAAATCTGATGGATTACAACCTTGAAAAGTGCCTTTGAAAACCAAATAAAAATCAGAAACAGTCCCTCTTCTGACTTGAAAAAAAACTCACTGATCAAAACTACAATAGGTTTGCTTTGTTTACAGTTCGGCCCACTTGTACCATAAACTTTTCACCGTACGGGCCTTCAGGCAGGTCCGCAGAGAGTCTGAGGCAGTCCTCACGCTCAGCACCTCCTCAGCGCACAGAGCACGAGGATCAAAGAGTGCAGCATCCCCTTCCTTTGCACCCTGCTGGCTCCAGCAGAGCGGCATGCAGCAGGGGCACAAACAAGTGAGTAAACATCTCTCTGGGGATCCCTCTCTGTTTTTCCATTCTCACACCGTCCGCTGCTTTCTGTTGAGTAATGAGAGCAAAGTCTGTCTGCTGGCTGAGGCATCGTGCTGGTGCCTGAACACATCCAGAGAGAGTTTGAGCAGATTTTCTTCAGTTCTCTCTCTCTCTCTCTCTGTCAGTCGCATGCTTTCCCCACATTCTCTGCTATCTGACAGCGTTTCATTCACTCCTGCTCGTTTGCTGTCTCACATATTTCTCCCTGTCCTCATTCTTTCATTTTTTTCTGGTTCCCCTATGAGCAAACTCCTCCCTGTTACTCTGCCTTTTTCTTAGCTAAGAGAATTTCCTCATTCATCCCTTTATCCATTTTTACTACACTCTCTGTGAGCCAGTCCCTCCCTTCCACTGTCTTTCAATCGCCCCTTGGATTCCCGCCATTGTTCTACTCCGTCAAATTCCCCCAATGTTAGCCTCTCTTGTGTCTCTTCCCCACTGCCTTAACTGTCACTTGACATCATTCACACTTTTCCTTCTGCTCTCTATGTTGATCTTGGCCCAGCCTCCCTGATTCACTCTCTCTTCATCCCTTGCTGGACACTGGCCACAATCCTCCTCCACAATTTGGCTTCCAGGAGCCCCCATGCTGGTCTGTGTCTGTGCGCTGTGTCCTTGAACAGAGGTCATGTGGGGTTCCTCTGGTTTGAAGGGTCTCTCCTCAAGCGTGCGAGTGTTTGTGTGTGTGTTGGGAGGGGGGGGAGGGTGTGTGTTTGTGAAAGGAGAGTAAATGTTGTTTGCAATTGTGTGTGTTTGTTTGAGCTCAAGGACGCGTGCTGTTTGGTTGTTTGTGTGTGTGTGCGTGTGTGTGTTTATATACAGGAGAGGGGCCATGCATGTTCTTTCCTGTCAGTGATTGCCCTTGACATACACACAAGGGGATAAACACACACCTGACTGCCTGCATTTGTGTATGTGGTTTAGATGGGATCCATGTGTGTGTGTGTGTGTGTGTGTGTGTGTGTGTGTGTGTGTGTGTGTGTGTTTGTGGGCATGCATGCATCTGAGTGTGTCCGTGCTTGTGTTTCCTAAGGATTAGCAGTGCCATCCAACCCTGTTGTGAATCCGCAGAGCAAATTGACACTGACTGAGCGCGCGTTCACAAACAAAACCGAAGCAAAAGTCTATCTCTGGATCAACTTACACATGCAGGATGACACGAGTGCGTCAGAGTTTTTTGGGACAAGATGGCTACACTTGACCTCAATCACTTCATTTTGAGCGCACCGTGGGAAGGACGGGGGCGGAGTCTTACGGCGCAGCCAGCACCTGAGCAGTTACCGCAGCAACAGCAAGTGGAACAGTTGGCTTGCATTGCCTGACTGCAATAACAAATTACCTGGAAAAGCCCAGTGGGAAGCATGGACGGATGCTCGCAGTTCACTGGAGGACTGTATGAATGAATCTTCATCCTCTGCATAATAAACTGGTCATTTGGCTGTCTGGGGAATAGAGCTAATTGCCGGTCAGAGCACCTACCTCAGTGTTTTGGTGGTCATGTCAGCCGCTGTGATGCCATGATAGACCAGTGTTTCATTCCACACCGGATTCAATGTATTCTTCAGGGTTTTTGTCCGTAGTTTGTTTGCCTAAGAAAAGAAAAAAGAAGTAATATTTAAAAAAGAAAAAAAAGAAAGGCAAGGATCAAGAGGATAAAAGAGGGATGAGGAGTGTATTAAGGATGAGGGAGCAAGCTCTTTAGATCAGAATGAGAAAATAAAAGATCTTGAAAATCAAGCAAAACAAGTGACACTGAAAGATCAAGACAGACAGAGGGGGAGAGAGAAAAAAATAGTGTGGAAACATCATTTATCTCCGTCCCTCAGGAAATCGCAGACATCTGCTGCCTACTTTGTAGAGGAGAGTGAGAGGACACTAGGCTTCCCTCGCTTCACCTGTCCGTCTGTCTCCTCCCCAACATGATGAGACAGTGCATCAGCACCGGCCAGCCCTCCAAAACAACAAGCACTGTGTCTCCAACACAACACAACAGAGCAGCCAATTAAATTGCATGACACTTTCAGCATGAAACATTAAAGCTTTACAGGAGACGAAATGCCCATGAGCCCTCAACCAACAGCTTCAGCATCCATAAATAAAGTTTGTAGCCACTTAGTGTCACGTTCCCTGCAGTTACCGTTCATCTTGTTTCAGTTTTTATTTTCACGACATAATCATTCTTTCTTGTACACATTGTCATGGCGTTTTACAAAATCCTAGAAACTGAGCTAAAAAGCAATTAACAGACTCAAATACAACCAGTACATTCCTACACACAACTCTCACAAATCAAATCTCCTGCTTCAAATGATAAAGATGAAGGCACATTCTTGATACATATTGTGGGTAAAAAAAACCCTCATAAAGCCAACAGTAATACTAATGATTGTTCTGGGCTGCAGGAATGTCTAACAACCACAGAAAAAAACTGACCTAAATACTGTGTGAAGAATTTACTTTGCAGCTTTTGTTGCTGGTTTATGTACATTGCAAATTTAGATCTCAAATACCTGACCTGTTGTATACAAATCCCATTAAAAGACAAAAACAAACAACAAATTAATCTAAATAACAAGCATAATCTTATTTGCTAATAGGAAGAACTGTGCCCTTCATCTACATTATTGTGCAAAAAATAAATAAATAATGGGCTCTCAAGTGATTTAGTATTACACCTCCTATAAAGGTCCAGAAAAAACTGTTTTGAATCAAAAAGTTTGCTGGTGGTTAAAAACAGGCTAAAGTAAAAAACAAGGCAGGCAAAGGTGATGGTAGATTTATCTTGTAGGATCATGCTGGCAACCATGCGTCAGTCAAAACTCAGGCAGGCTGAGACAGAAGCTGGAACGCTGTCTTAACGATAGACACTCTGCCAAGAATGAAGGGCAGTGAATCAGTATTTACAGTTTGGCACTAAACTGAGGGAAGGAACAAGTCCGTGGGTGAGTAATTGGGGGTAAAAAGGGTAAAACAAGAGGGCTTCCTGGTTACCACAAGAAAATTATTACCCCAAGAACTGGTTAACGACATGACATTGTGGTGGCAACTAATAGATTTCAAAGTTTTTTCAAGGAATGAGATTTGAATTGAGGTTGTGTTCACCGGGAAGACCATTCAGATGAAAAGCATGTTGTAGCAAAAGTTCAGCTGTATGTAATTTAAGCACAGGGAGGAAATGTGCAGTTTTTTTGGGGGGGAAAAAAAAGGTTTAGAACCAAAAGAACGACTGTGTTTCAATCAGAGAAAGGCAGGAGAGATGTGGGAGCAGAGTGGATAAAGAGCAGGCGGCGGATGGAGGAGTCTGATAGGAGCCTGGCTGGAGTTCTTGTGCTGAGAGCAGATGGAGTTGCTGCAGTGAACTTTTTTTTTCCCCGTCAGATTAAGGAGCACCAGAAATGTTTATATTGGAGAGCTTGATCCAGCTGAGCTGCACTGGCACGTGTTATTTCAGGCCTCTGATGCTGGTGCCAGAAATGCTGTTGTAAGGTTATACAAGAGGATACGAAGGATGGGTGCGGTGAGGTTTGGTACCCGGCAGCTGGGATTCACTCCCTCCTTTGCGTCTGGAGATGACTGCCTATGTTGGCATTAAGGGATCCCAGGTGGTGAGCTCATCTTTACTGAGATCAGATCAGTGTGCTGTGATAAGCATCCTACAGAGAAGGAGCATCCCACTTACTTCAGCAGCAACACTTGTGAACTTGATGGAGCACTTTGGCACCCACCTTCTTCCTTGGCTTAGATTTAACAGATCCCAATCTGCCTTCCTCCCAAGAGTTGAATTTCCGGAAGCCCACTTGACTTTGGTAGTGAAAATCTCCTACTTGGCAGTGTCCTACTCCCTGGCTCTGCTCTTGAGGTGGGAAAATACATAAGCTACAATGGATCAGTGATATGACAGTTTTTTTAAAAGAATGGTAAGAATTAAAGCTACAGCCAAAATATCTCAGCATTTAGACCCAACAATGGCAATATCCAAAGTATTAGATCCTTCATTTCCCATGATGCAACTCAAAATGCCTGCCTCCTAATGCTCATGCCTGATTGTCCACTTACTACCAGTTTACCACCACACAGGCTTTTTGATAAGAATTTCTAAGTGTGAGGCCTGAGCTGACAAAATCGAGCTTCCTTCACAGGTTTCTCAAGCTATTTTCACAGACCCCTGATGAATAAACTAAACAAGCCACACTGTCACATGGTGCATGGGTGACATGCATCTTTATTAAAAGAACCTCAGGCACTTAAGTTTATTCTGAGTTAATCCCAAATGAACTGTCCTTGTGCCATAAATACTCACTTGACAACAAAAACAACTGAAAATAGTCCAAAACAAATGCATCGTGGGCTCTTGTTCCAGTCGTGATTGTTAAAAACAAACTTCAGAGCCCACGATGCAGGGTGGTTATCTTTTTTAAAGGGATCAACAGCTTTGTTACCATCTTTACATCTTTAGAAAAAACACTATGACTGATAGCTATAGATTGGAGAAGTTTGCCAGGATCAATGACTGCAACACCTTTTTCATTTTGGCCTTTTTATGGGATTTGTTGGAAATAGAAAACACAAAATATCAATCGCCTTATTTTTGAGATTTTGCCAATATAATAAACAGTTAGAGATATGAAATATAAAGAAGAGTCTTTACTTGTAAAAGAACATTCGGATTGCAGGTTGCAGCATTGCTCCTCTTTAAAAAGGTGAAGCATCTTCCAGAGAACATGCACTGAATGTCCAGCTGGTGGAGCAAATCCAAAGGCCACTCTCTCCAAATACTCCTGCTCATGTCTGAGGCTTTGCAGATAAACATCTCAACCCTCTCTCCATCTGTCTTTTCCTTTTTGCCACACTCAGCCTCTTCCTAATGCCTCAGGGCCAGATGCCGAACACTTCCTCATCTTCTTCCTCTTGATCTGTTTTTATCCTCACATCCTTTTGTCCTGCCTGCGTCGCCTCCCCTCTTCCTTCCCTTCCCTCTTGTCACCTCTTTTCCATTTTTCTGGTCTTCATTTTGAGCTGGAAACTTTTGCTTATCTCCGCAAGTCAGTCCTGCACAGCTTGCTCTATCCAGGGAACAAGTGTTTTTCACGTCATGTCGTTTGTTTGATTTACTAACATGCAGGAGGAGCCTCGCGCAGGCGGAGTCATGACACGCAGAAGTGTTTCACAGCTGTGTGTGTGTGTGTGCCAGCACGTCTCAACAGCACAACTATTTCCAAATAATCGTCAGCACGTAATTGGGTTGGTTTTTCTGAGCACATTTCTTACCACATGTTACATCTACGATCACTTAAAAACACTAATTCCCTCTCCTTGCCCTCTGTCACTCCCAGTCTCCATTTTCCCTGTGCACCAGCGCTTTTGCATCTGTTTTTAAATGTTTAATCTCCAGCCCTCCATCTGTCCATCACACTGTCCTTCCTTTTTCTCCATCTGTCTGCATGGATCTTTTTTTACGTATTTCACAGTCTCTCTCTCTCTCTCACGGTTCCCTACATCCCAGAGCTCTGGATGAAGAGTCTAGCTGTGAGCAAAATTTCCATGCTCCTCCATCAGGAAAGAAAGGATGTAAAATACCAAAGACCATGAAAGAGGCACCGGCAACTACTGTCCACACACATTTGTGCATGAGAATAAAAAGAGGGAGTGATAGAGGAGGAGAGGCAGATGAAAGGAGCATCACTGCGTGACTGTGACTAAAGCCATAGCATGTGTCTGCATACACACAAGGTCATGTGCCGCAGTGTGTCACAGTGTGTGTTTGACATCGCAAAACAGCATGCCAGACTTTACAATGGCTGAGTTGCATGTGCGGGAGGACGAGAGGGTGAGGAGAGGCTGGATGAGTGGGACCTCATTGTGTGCTGCTGCTCTTAATATTTTCACAAAACTCATTTCAAAGAAACTGAAACCTTTTTTTTTTTCCCTCGCCCGGGTTATTCATTTAGACGCTTTCATGCTGAGTCTGAGTGTTGCCGAGAATAGGCGCGTGAGTTCTTCCGTCATCCTCACTTTTTACACCAGCTCCTTCCCACTTTTTTTCTTTTTTTTTTTTGGAGTGAGTGACGTGGCCCCCCCCCCCGTCTGTCTGTCTGTCTGTCGGGCTATTAAACAAACGCTGGTGTCGTGGGTGCTTACCTACTCAGTGACGCTTTCTCTGCCCCCCACCACCACCAACCGCCACCACCTCCACCACCCCTTCTCCCCACCATCAACACTCGCCTGTTGACGTGAGCCGTGTAACAATCCTCCCTGTTTCCATGACAACCACCTGCTGCTGTCCTCCCCTCATCTGTCTCCCCCTCCCTCCCTTTCTACGCTCCCTCTCTCTCTCTCTCTCTCTCTCCCTCTCTCTCTCTCTGTCCCCTCTTCTCCTCCCTCTCAGTTGTCTCCCTTCTCTCTCCACACACTGTTGGTGTTTCAAGGTCAAAGAGGGTCACAGCCAGATAGTGAGATAGAGACAGAGATATGGGTGGAAAGTGGGGAAAAGAGGGTGATAACAATGGGAGAGAAGACAGACAGAGGAAGGTTGGAGGACGAAAAAATCCCCCCAGACGTTGTTATTGTTGGCACCTTAGACCTCAGACAGTTGCCTCATTCAACCTATCTGGGCTCGGCATCCTCCCAGCGCTTATCATAACCTCATTTTTTGTGTCAACCTTGAGCCAAAATGGCCGACAACAGGTTGCATTCTGCTGGAGCGGGGGGGTTACTGTTGTGGCGAGCCTTATCTCTCCTCGGCTTGGGCCGAAAACGAGACATGAGCTGTGCAGTAGACCAGAACATGTTTGTGCTCGATAAAGCAAAGCATTGGACGAGCCACATTAAGCAGAAACCTACTAAAATGTGTCCTGCTCAGCTACTTAAAATGACACACTAAATTAGCCTCGCTGCCATTTTTTTTAGGTGTTTTACAAGGGCTTTTTGATCTCTTTGTTGTGTCTGGAGGATCTGACCAGGGAGACAAATTTTTACAAAAAGTAACTTTCGAATAGAAGTAATAGTTTTGTTCTTTCTCCAGCTGAATAATGTATGAAATGTGTCCTATTTTAGTCTTCTAATAAATTATCTCCTTCCTCCTGCAGTTTCTGTGTGATGTGGGACTTTCCTGAGGGATTGTCAGCGTCTGGGACTGCCCAGTGTGGTAGCATGTTACGGTAATTGTCACTGAGGTATGATTGGAGCAATGACCTTGCTTGCCCCAGGGAGCAGATGAAGCTTGACGTATGGATCAGCCAACCCATTGGAGTCCATGGCTTTCAGTCCCTGTGGACACAAGCAGACACACACACATGCAGAAACACACACACACACACACACACACACACACACACTGCAGTGTCAAAGGTGATGTCATCATGCCCTAAAACGCTTCACACAGCTGACAGGGTCAGAAAAGACAGCTAACATGAAAGACCTCTTCTACTGTAGTTACATCTCCACAGTGCCTCTGGGTGTTTCTATGCAAGCCCCTATTTTCTGTTCTCCTAGACTCCTTTGTGTTGCCCTCAGGGGAACCACTCAATGAGATTTACATAATTAACATCATGTGACAGTACACAATACGTAGTATGTGCCTTGTGCCTTTGTAGCATGGCTGTATCAAACATGTCTGCAACAGTA
>JAQNCA010000024.1:8172848-8182993 GCA_029783725.1 Acanthurus tractus
TCAAAAACTTTTTCCAATCAAATTTTAACACGTTTAACATTTTGGTTTTTGTTTTTTTATTTTATTTTTTTTTTTTTTTTTTTTTTTACCTCCCATTAGGATGACTCACTCACCCACTGATGCTGATCTGCAACCAGCCTGCTGTTGCAACTCTGAAGCACAGCTCTGTGCAAACACAGCCACATTATTTGCCACTGACCCAATTAGATCCTGCATAGATCCTGTATTACATGTTTTTCTCTCTCCTCTCTTTCCATTGTTCATCCTTTCCTTTATTTTTCCTCCTCTCCTTTTTGATGAATGGCTCTGCTTTTTAGGTCAAAATACAGCTTTGTGATTAATCATGTGTTCACTCTTTCACCTGCTCACTTCATTTTTCTATTTCAATTTCTGTTTCTAACCTCCGTGTAACCACAAATATTCTATCTTTACCTGGGTTTGCCCCATCAGCATATTCCCATAAATAAAAGAGGGGGAGAAGTGGAGAAGGAGCAGAGAGGGATGGAGGGGAGAGTGGCCCAGAGGCAGGGCAGTGGGCATGTGCGAAACAGAGGGGTGAATGGATGGAGAGGGAAGGGGAGAGATGAGCCAACTGTTCCAGATCGGGAGTGTGAAGGTGACTGCAGGAAATAAGACAAATAAAAAAAGATTAATTAAAAAAAGAAATTCAAATGTTAAGAAGCAAGATTATGGTCAAACAAGCAGAGAAGTTATGGGAAAACAAACCAGTCTGAATCTGAGATGATGGAGATGGAGAGACAAGAGCAGGGGGAGACATGAAATAAAAAAAAATGTGAGAGAAACAAGGTGAAACTGACAGGATCGATGTATGAAAAAGGTGGATTGTATGAGGATGTCAGAACAATTTTCACAGCAAGAAATGAAATCTATGAGGTAAACCGTCAGATCTTTAAGTCCTTTCATAATCCCGAGAAAAACGAAGCCCGCTATCATGCAATAAAAGGAGCGTAATTGCTGTGTATGAAAGAAGAATGAACATCAGAGCAAGAGATGAAGGAAGGAAATGGGCACATATTGAAATAGCAGTGATTCCAGCGAGGTGTGCAGCCAGTGCCCCATGGCAGGACGTCATGCTGTGCTTAATGAGGCAACAGTGCAGGCAATTAGTTTCTGATATGACATTATCAGTCACCAATAAGCTAACGCACCATTAACCACGAGACCCCTCCAACAGACCCTCATCTTCTGAGTGTTGCTCACACACAAAGAGCATGTGCATTTGCTTTTAAACAAAGAGTACACATTTGTGATGAGTCAATCTGAAGCTCACGGTATTTCCTTATATTTTCATCTCTAAAGATGCGTACAGCCCTGCTTAGGCTGCTGCCCCCGTGACCCGACTCCGGGTAAGCGGGAGAAGATGGATGGATGAAAGATGCATACGACTCAGATATTATGAACAACTGGATCAAGTTGAATTCTTAATTAGGAAAAATCAACTGTCTTTATAAATAACATTCATATGCTGCACATTTGTAACAGTACATATTTTTTTTAAAGAGAGCATGCATTATATATTTTTTTAAACATAATGAGGAAACATTATTAATTAACAAGTCTGGAAAATTAAAAAAAATTCTTACTTGAAAAATCGGAAAAATATCCAATATAGCAACTATGGGGAGGCATGAGTCATAGATTAACCCTTTCCTTAACATTTGATTGACCTTTTTTCTTCTCTTAATATGATTGGGTGGTAAAATGTTATTCCACACAGCCAAAATGGCACGAAAATACCGTATTGTCTTTTTCATTGTCCTCTGGACAAAAGGATCATTTTATCTTCAAGGGCATCTTTTTGAATAAAGAGTGTCCTCTTGCAGAAAGTGTTGCATTCTCAGTTGTTTAGCAGAAGCAAGTCTCAGCTCTTGGTCAAGGTTAGAGAAAGATCATTATCTAGGACAAATGTAATCTTTTAACATGTAATCGCAGCCAAATGCAGGACTCTGCATCAAACCCTAGTCTCCACTGTCAATGTCCTGCACTTTCACCTGCAACACATCTATCAAAATATAATTGGCAAATCAAAGCAGCAGTAAATTCATGCAAATCCTCACAGTCAGGGTTGGAAAAATGCCCCTTTTATATCTGCACCTGCTCAGTATATGACCTTGTAATCAGCATTTCCAAGATTTGACTACGTGCGGTTCAGAACTGCACCACTGCCTTCAGCCAATCCAATCCAAGCCAAAAAGGAAAGTTGATTTCCACTTTAGTAAACAATTCAAAGGTCTGCGCCCCATTGGGAGCTGACTGCCGCATGAAATTCGACAACATTATTGCACTCTCTTGTCTTTTTCTGTGAAGGTAAGTGGCGAAATAAGTTTTCTCTTCTTTCAAAACAGCAAAGCGCTAAATAAGGGTTTTTGCCTGATGCACTAAGCATATTTGAGCGTGGCGAGAGTCTGATCGCACAGGGGAACTGATTCCTCCATACTGTCCCACTGCAGCACTGCCACGCCGGGAAAGGAACAGGGAACCAGAGACAATTGAAGAGAGAGGCAGAAAAAAAAAGCAGAAAAACAGAAACAAGAAGAAAGCAAAAAACTTAGATTACACCTTAGCTGCAATTTTTGTTTTCTCCGGAGCACATGCTGAATTTCAGGTTGTTTCAGTAGACACTGCGACTTCGGCGTCATAAAAAAACACAGCGTGTATCTTGCTAAAATGACAAGGCAGAGAGGATTTTGTAATTTTGCATTTTATCTCATTTTAAAGCCACGAGTGACATTTATAAGAGTCACAGGTCATGCAGCAGGTTTGTGCAGTGAAGTGAGACAAAGTTCACACACTGACCAGTGCAGAGCAAAGTAAAATGCCAAGGAGAAGAACAGCACAGTTTGTATGGATCATAACACTTCTTTGATGGTCCGAGGAACTGAAGACGTGTCGTTCATGTTGCTTTTTTTGGAAACCAAAAATCTGATACCCACACTGAGACAAATTTTAACTGTGTTTACAGTTTAAACTTGAGGTCTAATAGCAGCATAAGAACAGCATATAGGGGACGAATCAGAAGTTAATGAATAGTGAAACAGAACAGAAAAAGACCTCAGGACATGAAAACCTTGCCTAATATAATAAACGTATAGCAGGCAATCAGTGACGGACACAGTGTGATTAAAGTGTGGACAGAACAAAGAGGACAGAGTTGTCAGCTATGTACAGTGTATGTACAGCACATACACACACATGCACTCATAAGCACTTATCAGCCACTGCAGAAGCAGTTTTACAAAGCGTCTTTAGCTGAAACCTAAATAAGTGAATCCTCTGTCATTTTACCGGCAACATTTAACATCCCATACATCAGTGTGTTGACTTTTCTCTTCTGGCCTTTGACGGATATTTTCATCTTTTTTTTTCAGCTGTTAGTTAATTAACTTTTTGAACCTTGAACTCGCCCCTCTTCTTCTGCAGGGCCTTTTTGGATTTATTGCCATATATATACAGTATGCACTCTCAAACTGCTGGCTCAAACACTCCAATTATTGTCCAAAAAACATCCAAAGATCCCATGGTTTATTAGCTGCAACATTTCTGTATACATCTGCAACTTTTCTGGAAGTCCAATGCATAGCTGTGTACACTTTTCAGCCACGGTCAGCATGACAAGTCTGGTGTCTTTCTGTCAAAATGAAGTATGTTTCCTGTTTTTCACTTTTACTTATTCAGACAAAAAATATGTGTTTTGGGGGTTCAGCCTACTTTCCATATTTTAAGAGAAATGCATGTGTTCAAGTTAAACAGTCATAACTGTGTGAGCATACAAAGCTCTCATGAAAACTTTGTCACTGACTTTCTTAAAAATCCATTCTATTTACCAGCTTCTGCGGGGTTTTTTTTTTTTTTTATGACTGTTGAAATACATTCTCTGCTGTCTAAAGATTTCTGCACCAGTCCTTTCTGTCCTGTTTTTTTACAGACATGTCTGAGCCGGTCTTATCCTCCACAGAGCTGTGTCAGAGCTGAGGAAAGGTCTCAGTGCAGCAGTTATCATTCTGCTATAGGTGAAAAAACCCTCTGCTTTCTCTGGTTATCTTTGAATCAATACAGTCAAGTTGAGCGATGCTAAGACAAGATGCGGCGTTGGTGCTTTTGCAAAATATTAACAAGCAGAGTGAGGAGAATGCTGGGTAAAATTGTCACTCAATGAGGATCTTATAACCTCAGTTTATAATAATAAAGACTATGTCCAAGCAAACCTTTTTTTCTTTGACTCATAAGGAACTCAGTTCTTTGGCCAATCAGGATTGTTCCAGGGCTTATGGGAAATTGTTTCCCAGAAGGCAGCTTGAAAAAGAAACATCGAGGTAAACAGGTATAAATGTTGTCCTTTTTGTCTCTTGTCAGCTCTCATAGTTGACCTATGAGCTGCATTGCTTTGTCCTGTAAACAGTTTGTTTACATTTAAGTTAAATAGTTTTGTTTTTTCCTTGGAAACTGATTTTGGTCCTTCATGCCATAGAGATCTACAAATATTGACTAGAACTTGAAATAGACACGCACTTGTTATAATAGACTCACAGGTTGGTCGATTTGGGTTAATACAGTTTAAAGCTTCTGCATCTGAACCAAAATAGATTGGAATGAAATATAAATACATCGAGATTAATAGAATGACTCATCTGCCTCCCAAATGTATCTGCAGTAAGACAATATCACTGCCCTTTTTGTTCCTGAGGACAGAGGCAGACAGCTTCAGCTCTAATCCTGACATATTTAGCTGGATAATCACCCTTCACTATATAATCCTCAGGTTAGGGAAGACTTCATACTATCGAGATGTACTTCATATTCATCATCAGCAGCCAGGACAAACAAGGAGGACGGTCAAAATACATAGACTAAATATTTTCTGTTGCTTTCTCTTGGTGGCTGAAAAAGGTAAGCTTGTATATAAAGTGTGCAGAATAATCAGTGTGTTTTTCTCTGCATTTTGAATCAGTCGGTTCATGTGTAGTGAGTCTCGCACAGCTCATGTTTTCTCACTCTAATAAGACTGACAGATGTCTCCTCTCTCCTCTATAAGATTGATTATTCGACTGGATTTTTGAGTGTATTTTGCTTTTTACGCCGACAGATGGCCGGCCCACTGTTTCAGTTTGTTTTGGTTCAATATTAGTGCCCCTGTTGCTCTCTACAATCACATCAACAGACTTATTTAACCGGCTCCAGCATGTTATTATCAGGCTCCGGAAAGGAGGAAAAGGCTGTAATTAGACAAGACTCACACAAAGCATGTAATAAGGAGATTGTTCCAAATGAAGAGACAGGAAAAGATGTCTGGGGATGAGAAAAATATCTCATTCTTGCCCTCCTTACCCTCCTATCTGCACCAATACTGAAGGCGACAGTCTCATTTCAGAGCAGTGACATAAAATCAGTGTGGGGGTGGGTGAGTGGGTGGGTGTGGTGGGGGGTTGTGATGTGGAGGAAGTGGTGGAGAGGTGTTAAGATAGGTGAAGATAAGATGGACTGCCAGACCCCGATTGCATTACTATTGGTTGTTTATGGATCAGACACGGGCCGGTTTGGCCCTCTGGGATTGATTGTCTACTGACTGGACAGCAGGTGAATGGAAGATAATACGAAAAAACAAAGAGAAAAACAGAGGGAGAGTACAAAGATGGGTGAAGCCTCACTTGAACTCGAAGCCAAGTGGCAGTAGCCGAGTGGAGCTGGGAGTGTTTTTCTGTCCGTGATTTTGTATGTTGTTTTTAACATCTGCCAGGGAGGGTATTTTTTTTTTTGCTCCCATTAGCTTAGTTTGTTTTCTTGTTAATGGGTAGGAGAGTATCTCAAAAACCATTCAACAGATTCCTATGACATTAGGTGTAAATTCAGGCCATGCGCCAAGGAACAAGTGCTTAGATTTTGACAATTTTATGCAATAATGTGGAAAAGTTACATTTTTTAACGGGAAATTCACCAATTTTACACTTTTGTTCACAGTCTCTATAAAAGTTTTAAAGGAGGAGCGCATGTCTGAAAAGAATCCATCAAAGCCTTTTGTGGCTCCAGAGGGAGCTAAAAAAATTGATAAATGTCCTCAAGTGAGGTTCCTTGAGTCACTGTAGGTTGGAGCTGAAGACTGTAAGTCTGAAAATGAAATCTAGGGGTAGGAAGTTAGAAAGAAGTGAGTAAACCAGACTTCTGTAGCCTGCTGCTTATCTCAACTTGACCCTACAAGCAAAAGTGGCTGCTTCTAGTCTATGAAAGTGAGCCAGTCAACACAGATGAAACCACGTGCACTTTTTGCATAGAGAGATTTGTGACTGCAGGCGACATTTCAAACCTCCATCTCAGCATTGAGTGCAATCAGGTCCTTCAGGAAGAATCAAAGGTAGAAGGGCGTTTCTATTTTCCTATATTTATTATTAAATGGGCTAAAAGTATTAAAGCCCAGAGAGACTTGGAGGGGTACACCCAGTTCATCACAGGGCTGACACATCAAAACACCCACAGTCAATTTGAAAGTTGCCAGTTAAGCTGTCCTTAATGTCTTTGGACTGTGGGAGGAGGCCAGAACCCCTGGAGAAAACCCACGCAGACACTGGGAGAACATGCAAACTCCACACTGAATCAACACACACACACACAGCACTGTAGGCGAGACAATGTTATATATGCCACAACGACCTCTCTCACCAGAAGCTCAGCTTTTTCAAATGCTACTTTTTTATTTCCTTTTATTCCACACAAACTGCCACAAAACTGAAACTGAACTGTAAACTGAAATGTCATTAGGGAGGATGAGAAAAAGTATACCGCTCAACTCTTATTCAAGCTATACGTGATGCTTGGCTGGAACATGATCAATATAAAAGATCAGATCAGAGACAATGAGTGTGACTCACTCGAAATTTTGAACATTTCACTTCTGTACAAAGCCCTGATGCTCAAAAAAAAAAACCAAACATTTAGATATCCTCCAAAAATCCTGACCACTATCAGCCAATCAGCATGATTTCTATCGCTGCGTGTACTTTGATGAGGATTCACATCCAGACACAGAAAATTATTTTCTCCTATCAAAGTATCAGATTTGTGCAGCCTTGGTGGAGTAATAACCTCTGTGATTGCTTTCTATTTTCTCTCTGTATTGTGCCTGTTTGTATTGTATGTGGGGTCTTTTTTGTAAGACATAATGAATCTCAGCGCCCTTCATTCCAGTGGCTCTTGTGAAATATATTTAGAATATCCATTCAGTGTTTAACCCCTCACTTCCCAGCAGGGTCCATTCAGCTCCTGTCACTGCGCCGCAGCCCTCCAGTGCAGTGGGCTCTCCATCATCAGCTCTGTTAGCTCTGTTTGTTTTAGACCAGTCCACCTGGCCCTCCATTTCATTACTTCAATTAGCATGATTAGGATCTAAAATTGCTTGTGTCGGCTCGGTGATTGACAGCAATTGGCCACTTAGGGAGGAGAGCAGCAGACACACAGTGCTGCTCAATGGCTTGTGTAGTGAAATGCGCAAATGTGTGTGTGTGTGTTTGTGTGTATGTGTGGGTGAGTTTGTTTACCCTGATGGGACTTTGTGCTCACTGAAGATGAGAGCAATTCTTCAGGCAAACAATGTGAGTCTAACATTATAGAATATCTTCCTTGCCCCACATGTGAGATTTCAGTGTTTAGGGGAGTGGAAGAGACAGATGTCTCTCTGTGTGTGTGCAAGTAAGAGTTTGTGTGTTAAAAGATTTTTTGGATATGAACTTATATTTAATATAAAGCAAAGTATATAATCTACTATCTTTGAATGTTCTCATTCATCCAGGTCATAGTTATTCTAGGCAAATCAATTACTGAGTCCAGTTGCCTTCAATTTATTTGCCTAGAATATATAATCTACTGTATATTGGTGTATATGAGCATGTATAATATAAAAACATTTTTTTAAAAAAAGTAAAAATGTATGTCCCCCTCTTCTCAACCCAGACAGCTTAACATGCTCTAAGCGTGTTGCAATCAGCATGTATCACATGCACGCTGATGGTGTGAAAGCGTGACAGACAGGCAATCACTCCTCAGTCATGGCACGTTTTGTTCACCCCGGTGGGAGTAGCGAACGCGGCTCGTTTGGCAGAGGCACATTAAATGCCTGGGCGTAATTTAGAGGACTGGCCGGTCTTGTGTCTCTTCTCATTATGGCCCTCGTGCTCTACGTGGCCCTAAGTAGCTACCGCTGGAGCAGATCTCGGGTATCTGTCTTCGCACCATCTGCGTGGCAAGCGAGATGGCGGAGTGAGGCGTTATGTTTATGGCGCATCAGTGCCAAGCACGGCCATTCATCAACAGGCGCTGATAGCCAGAACGGCAGAGTTCTATGACAGAACATTAATCTGCTTCTTAAACAGACAGCCATAAGTCTCTGCTCCTCTTTCCATCTCCGCAAGTCCAACACGTGTGACTGTCATTTACCCCCTTTTTCCTCATCTTTCTCTTTTCCTCTCCTTCCTCTATCTCTTGTTCCCACGTTTTCAAACCATTCTTTTTGTCCTTTGATTCAATAATTTTGGCTGTCTTGAGCTCTTACACTTAACCCGCTCTCAGTCTTAGTGTATTATTTTGGGCTGTGTTCTCTTATTCACATTAATCTGTCTCTGCACTGGATTAGTCTTATTTTCTCCTACCTCTCTCTCAACGTGTAGTAGATTAGACCGCATTTTGTTCATGTCTCTTGTTCTCTACAAACTGTAAAAACAGGGATATGTGATGTGAGAGGGTTCACTCATGCTGATCATCAACTGTTCCCCTCAGTTCTACAGCAGGTTTTAGCTCTTATCTGATACTTTTGCTTTTGGTTTATCCACCTCAGTTCCTTCCACAGCAGGTAGCTATTTTTCAGCGAAAGCACTCTAATAAACTCAGTGTACACTATCTTCCAATCACTGAATGGCAGCTTAATGAAGTTAGCAACTTCCTGGTGAAGTGGAGTGTTTGGGAAATTAAAAAGCCAGATACTTCCTTCAGGAATTGATGCAGAGCAAAACACTGCGGAAAGGAAAGAGAATGCTGGATCCTTCGAGCTGCAAATGAATGTTAATAATGCACATTGTCTAATGGAAAGTAGTTTTTTTTTCTAACACATTTGTGTATGTTACTTCCTAAGGTGCTAAGTTATGAAGGCAGCTTTAACAATTTTTTAAATTAAACACATTTTGATGTCTTGTATTTCCTCATGTTCTTATCCCTTTTCCTCATTTGTAATTTTTTCCATTCAGGATGTCTCTGAAAAGTGCGAAGGGAGGACCTGAAAGTAGACCATCCTCTGCTGCCAGGTCAGTGGGATCTAACCAAAAGCACTGGACAAATGACACAGGGAACTGATACAAATTAACAATTTACTTGAAAGCTGAGTGCAAAGGGGGATGTTTGCTCTAAATATGTGCTTTGTGAGAATCCCCACTTTCTCTCTTATACAGAAACAAGTTATTACTAGAAAGATGGACACATAAAAGGAACCTGCTTTGAGAAGAGTTTTATGTTTTCCAAGAGTTTCTTGTTAAGACAATTTTCAAAACTTCAAACAATTTCCTCCCATTGCTGCTGCTGTCTATCAACAGTTTGAATCATCATTAAGCTCCTGTTACAGGAGGGTCCATCCATGTGACAAGCCACAAAGTTCATTATTGTAGATTTTTATCAGTTGTTATAAGTTTTTTTATTATTAATGAAGGACATTAAGTGCAATTTGAATTGATTAAGGTTTCTTCCTCTCCCAGCTTGTCTCCTCGTGGAGGGAGGGGCGCAGCAGCCGGCAAGACGCCAGCTTCGAAGACTTTCAAAAGCAAGGCCCTTCAGCTCAGCCTCTCCAAGAAATTCTGGTTATTATCATTCTGTTTCTAATCAACATTGATTAGGACAGGGAGAGTGGGTAGTGTAGATTTGTGCACCCAATTAGTGCCATCGATTGGTACATGAGCTGCACAACAAGCTGTCAGAATTTCAAACTTGTCCTCCTCAGAAACACTTCAGCCAAAAAGGTACTTAAGTGTGTTTATTTTCAGTAAGTCAGGAGGAGGATTAAAAGGGCAGGCTTTGACGATGACAGTTTTTAACACTTGGCACACAAATGCTCACTTCACAGCTCAAAGTCGCCCTCAGACCAGGGGAAGGGCTCT
>JAQNCA010000024.1:8189444-8213601 GCA_029783725.1 Acanthurus tractus
TCAGCTTTTATGTAATTCTCTTTCAACTCAGGGCATTTATTCAGTATTTTTTCAGTCTTCTCCTCGTCTTTTCTCCAAAATTCATTCTTCTTTGCCATGCTTGACCTGAGTTGTTTCAGACTTCACTTTGGACTGTGGCCTCTTCATGCTGATTCTTTCAGTTTATTTTGATCTTTGCAGTTTTCTTGACATTCACTGAGATTTTGTCATTGATTCAACAGAGACTGTGTTTCCTCTTCTGATCGCTTCATGGTACGATCCTGAGCTCTTTGTCTCATAGTATTGGCTCAGGATGGCTGGCCTCTGCTGCAGATGTCTTGATAACATCAAGGCACACAGGTGTCCTAATGCCACCATTTGAAAGGCCTGTTGCCTTTTTAAAGTCCAGCTTTAAATTTGGTATTTCTATAGCCCTGCCACTGAATTGTGTGATGAAGTGACATTTGGTCTCAGAGGGTGAAAGCAGTTTTGTCCAGCTGCCTCTACAGAGTCTCGGCCATTTGGATTGATTTTTTTTTTTTTTTTTTCTTGAGCGTCATCTTTTTTATTAATCTTTTTTTAAGCTTGTCCTTGATTGTGTTATTTTCCTTTACTAAAGCAGAGATTTTGTCTGTAGCGGCAATAAATTTGAGAAGTAAAATAGCTTAGCTGTCTTGTTCTCTTCTTAAAAAGCTTCTGTGCTTCCTACTTCTTCGAAAGTGAATCAGCTATTTCAATATTTTTGGATTTAATCACTTTATCTTTTTCATCAATAATAAATACTTCAGACACGTCAGACAAGTCTGAACGCCTCAGATGTAAAAAATCTGTCTTTGTAAAACGTTTCTCTTACTGTCACAGTCTTGGCCTCCTGCGGCTGTAACATCTTTAGCGAACTCCAGCATTTACAGCATTTGTTCTTCTGTTGTGCAGTTTTCTTTATTATTACTGGTGTGAATGCTGCACTTCAGCTTTTCAACATTAATTGTAGCATTCAACATTCTGAACAGTTTATCATTCAACATTTTTAATCCAGTATTGATATTATTCAGATTTTAAAGCCAGCATTGCAGCACAGCGTCCGCTAATCAGCTCTCAGCTTTCAATGTTCACACCACAGTTTCTTCAGAATTTCCATTCTAAAGTGTTAGTGGTAATAATTGCAATTCTGTTATTACCCCTACGAATAAACTACTAATTGTAAATTACTAAAAAGTAGTCGTACTTGAAATATTAGCAACAGAAACGTGGCAGTAGTGGTTATAGCAGTGGTAGAAGTAGATATAATAGAAGTACTAGTTGTAGTAGTTGGTAGAAGCAGAAATAGTAGGTTGGTTGCTTTATGTGGATCCCCACAGGCCCACTGTTAAACTTTGAGACAGAGTGAACTAAAGGCTCCTCCATAAATATCTTCCAAAAGGAAAAGGTATATATTTGTAAAGACTAACAGATAAATCTGCATAGAGAGGAGCTGCGTATGTGCTCTTGTATGATTGAATGATATTTCATATCAAGATCTGTATCTACTAATGAGACCAATTGGCTGTTTTCAAGCAATTAATAGGAATTAAAAAACTATTTCACACTGACCTTGGGCCGGCTGTGGACACGGCTTCCACATCTTTTCCCCAAGTTACTGACTTACCTGCCCTGACTGATCTGCATTGTTTCATGCTGACAGCCTCTGGTTTGAATTTACTAGTAGACAGGTAGAGAGGCCTGTGTCGTAACCACAAGATGAAGGACACACTGTTTTGTTCGCTACTCTGACACTGAGGCAGGAAGACCATCCATCCTGCAGCAGTCCTAATCCCTGCCTAACACAAGTATTAATAACCCCCTTAGCAAAGGTTCCCTGTCAGACCTCATTAGATCTAACTCAAGAAGGGGCCAACAGAGACAAACAGCGGAAGAAAAACAATTGATGCATTTACATGTCAGTGCTGTGGCGGGAGACAGATGGTTGCAAAGCAAAATGGACCGAACTCATCAACAGGCAATATATGTTTATATTAACTGTATGTTGAAGTGTCATTTCTAGCTAAGGGACATATATATGCTTGTGTCCACGTAACACTGGGTTTATATGTGCCTGTGCTTACAAAGCAGTAGACTGCTCGATGGCCCATGTGAATGCAGACAGAATGAAATTAACTGTTAATGGCCTCGTTCTGATGGATGAACTGAGAGTCTGCATGGGATGCTGTCTAATCCTTTCTGGATGAAGAAAAAAATCCAATTAATGTGTTGACCTTGCTATCTAAATACGCCCTTGTAGGCTTTAGGATCCTGTGCAGGGTAAATGATGGCTCTGGACTCGAAAACAGATGTTTTTCCCTTATGATGCAGCATCAAAAAGCATAATAAAACTTAAGGGGTTTATATAAATCAAAGGTGTTTTAGTATCTGAGGCAGAGTACACGTATAGTGAGATAACTCTTGATGCAATTGCATCCTGGCATTGCATTTGCGTTTCGACTCTGTTGGCAATATCATACAGTGAATAATCATTTGAACGGCTGCCATGCGGTGCAGCTTCCAAACAAGCCGTTCTTTTTCCTGAAGCTATTGTGCACTTGAGCAGGATGACCTTGTATGATTTATGTATTAGCCATCCTGAGTGCCAACATGTATTAGGAGGAAAATATTGCACCCCTCTTTGCATTTCAGTTCCACCGCTTCGCT
The DNA here is from genome assembly GCA_029783725.1 of Acanthurus tractus. NCBI lineage: Eukaryota > Metazoa > Chordata > Actinopteri > Acanthuriformes > Acanthuridae > Acanthurus > Acanthurus tractus. The sequence continues at coordinate 8,192,109 of JAQNCA010000024.1, forward strand.
GATTTACCTTTTTATCTCTCACTTTTTTAGCTGTAAAAAGAGCAACTAAAGGCTGAAAAATCCTCAATAAAAGTAATGGAAATGTAGACGCTTAATTAAATGCATAGAGCCTACATTAAAATATAAAAGCATGGACTTAAGTTGAGCTTAGCATTAAATAGACTTAAGAAGTAGGGTAAAATAAAATGTGCACTCAAAGTATCATTCAGTGCTTCTCAAACAATGAAATATAGTGGGGGCTTTGTCTTCTACTTAGCATGTGAAACTTCAAACAAATAAGTTTTGCGACCAATAACTATGAATAGATATAAAGCAGAATCAAAGAAACATCCAATGCAATGGAAATGTTGCATTTAAATGCCAGTTCTGTCACTGGATAGGTAGAATTTGTCACATCCATCTCTATTTTATCTCAGTTTTGGAATTCCATCGAGACTCAGTATTGTTCCTTACTGCATAAAAATGAGGAAAAAAAGCCCATAGCGAATCTTTTCACATATGTGCTTGCAATAATAAGAGCTTTTATAAGCTTGTGTGTCAATCTTGTTTCTTTGAACTTATGGCTTTCCCCAGGCTTGTGCAGTATTTGTGCTAAGTGGTATCTCCATATGTCAGGCTCAGTTGCTCTATATGAGGATGACTGAGTTTGCATGTCTTCTGCTTCCCCTGTGGACATGATGAAGTTTCTGTGTTGACTTGTTTGTTGTTAGCAAGCCCTGGAGTCAAGATGATGTTGGTACAAGCATGATTTCTCAAAAAAGGCATCTTGCTGAAGACATTGTTTCATTGCTATCTAAAAAAAGGATAACTTCCTTTCATCTTTTGATCTCAAAACTTTACATATGTTAATTCAAGAACATGTTTTCAGATATGCTAATTGGACATTGTTTACACGATTGATGCAGTGTGATGGGGATTGCCAAATCACAAGCCATGAAGAAATACTGTGTGATGGATTTGTGCAGAGCTTCTAAACCTCTACTGTACACTTATCCTTTTAAAACTTTATCGGACTTTCTCATTCACATCGCAGGGTGCTTGAGCACCAAAAGTGTAGCCAAAAAAATAATAATCGCCCCCTAGTGGCCGGCTGTAAGTTAGTGTTTGTCTTGATGCTCAGCATTTACAGAGAGTTTTCAACAAGCACTTTATCTGTAGATTACCAAAATTGCAATTGTGATCAATATGGGATTAATTGTGCAGCCCTTACTAAACTGATGACCAAATTATTATTTTTAAAATCAAAATTTTGTCTGACTGCAAGCAATAGAATATGTGAAAATATTTCCATTTTAAGCCCTAAGCACACATTAGTTTGACTGTGATGCATTATTTCGAATGACTTGATGTTTTGTTCAAAGTGTCTACCTTTGCCTCAACTTCTCTGAAAACATCTGAAAAAGGAGGAGCCCAAGTAAGAGGGAGAGGGAGAGATCACCCTGAGTAAATGTCAAAAACAGGCAGAGAATACTGAATGTTTTACACACAAGGACATATGCAAATCATATGTTTTGTGTCAAGAGGAGGCAAGCGCATGAGCATGTGTATCTGTGTCTCGTTTTTACATTTAGCTGTGTTTCTTTGCTAGAGTGCAAGGTTTCTGCAACTCGCTGTCATGAACTCGTGTGTGGGTGTGTATTTGTATGCACACAGATGAAGCTTATGCTACGTCTCCCTCAGGATTCTGCACACACACAGAGTTTGTGTGTATGTGCGCGCTTGCACTGAGTGTGTTGTATTGTGTCATTTCGCATATTAGAAAGACATGTTGCTTGGTGAAATCCCATTAGAGTTCACTGTCAGCATGCAGCAGTGTTGACATGATATGCATGTTATTCTAATTTGGTAGTCAGAAACAGATTATCACCGGGGCATTTCTCAGGAGAATTTGCTGTTTTAAAGCCACCCTAATTTTACATCCCGTCCTCCAACACTGTCTCATAATTATTTCCACTGTCTCTTCTTTTTTTTCCATCTCTGCTTCACAGGAGAGGGAGCTGATGCCAGAGGAGTTGGATGGTAAGATGTTGTTGGTGTAATTGGAGTGAGTTGTAAACACATTGTAAATTACTAGTCAACTGCACAGCTCCATCAATAGCATTGACATTTTCTCCTGTTAAGCCTGCTCTTCTTCTTGATTCATGTAAGAGATTGAAGGCCCAAACTGCCTTTAAATGTGTTTCATTGACATGGAGCTGCAAAATCAATCTAAACAGCATAACTTGCTGCTCTTGAAAGTAAGAAAGTTGTAGCTCTGTCTGCTGAAGTAAACAACTTTCAGATAAGCTGAAACTTTTTTTTAAAGTGTAACTATTAGTATCAGTGCACACTATGTGTGTGTATGTGTGCCTGCCTGACTCTAGGGAAAAATATGTTTTAAACCCCTTTACGGTTTGTTGCCGTCGCTGTAACTTGTTTGTCTGTCTAACAGAGCTGCAGGAGGCCTTTAAGGAATTTGATTACGATGCGGATGGCTTCATCCATTACAAAGACATCGCAGACTGCATGAGGACCATGGGCTACATGCCTACAGAGATGGAGCTCATCGAGATCATCCAGCAAATCAAGATGAGATGTGTGTGCTTGCCATACTTGTCTGGATATGTGCATGTGTGTGTATGCTTTTCATTTCTTCCAAAGGGGTCAAAGCATGTGCGCCTGATTGATGGGTCTCTCTGACCTGAGTAGGTGTGAATGTGTGAGTGATGAGTCTGTGTGTATTGCACAAACACATCTGCTCATATACGTGCAAGTTCGGATGTTTGGGGACATTGGAGTCATTTTAGCAGACTGATTAATGGTCTTCACCCTGCAGGTGCAGGTGTGCATGAGAGTGAGTCTGCATGAAGAAGTACATTTAGTTACGATCTAACTTTCTTCTTTCAATGGGGGTGTTTGTTGTTGCTGTCTTCTTTTCTTTGAATGATCAAGTAAAGATTGCTGTGTGGTTAGTGTTTACAGTTTAAGGTGAATCATCACTGCATTGATTTTTGCAGAAAGAGAGATGCAGTTTTTATACACCCACCTACCCTCAGAGCGAGGCCAGAAAATCTGAACAAACCTTAGCCTCTGCCAAGACTTTACATAAACCTTCCAGGGGCGCTCAGGACTTGAACACACAGTGCATGGGGAAAAGGTTTGGGTTTTTTTAGGTGTTAACGTGTGCAATATTTTGCACCCACACTCAAATCAACTATGGGGAAAAGAGAGTAAACATCTGACCACACCAAGTCGCATGGCTGAGGTGAGACATACTTAAACATTAAAACCAAAGGATGAAGTGGAAAACAGTGTTATACCTGCTCTTACAGTCTGACTAAAGTTACAAAAAATAGCCCTCTTTTATCTGCCACAGCACACGTGTCTAAAATCAAATACCAGGTATAGATTTTTGATGTCATTAAAGCGCCCCCTAGTTTTGCAGTAATTTGTCAAAATACCATGGTCATCTACTCGGTTGGAGAATTTGTTTCTTCACAGTCAGCTGAATAAAACAGGAATTGCAACCTTTGATCAGAGCAGACAGACACATTGAGCCGGACAGCAGCCTGCTACACAAAGAGCTAGAAACTTTGTAAACCACATCCAGTTAAATCTCTCACTGGGACAAGTGCATTGTTAACATCAGTTTGCAGGCTTAATGGTTAATTAGCTGCACAGGTTTAGCACATTTAACAGCATGTAAGCATACCTGCAAAAGTCACTTCAGTCCATTTAGATGCTGGTGTGTTTCTAAATCTTCACTCCCACGGCCAGAGAGCACTTTTGTTTGTGTACTCTGGTACTCCTGCTGATGTTCAGGACCTGAGCTCAGCCACTGTCAATCAAACGTACACACAGATGCCCCAGCAGCCCACTGAAGCAAAACAGAACATTTCTAATATTTATCAAAAGATCTTTCTCTCAGTAATAAAAAAAAAGGACGATTAATCGCGATTTCAGATTAAGTCTAAGTCCCTTTTTAAGCACCATTTTACTCCTAATGATATCTTGCCTTGCAGACAGTTTAGGTTTTATTTGCTGTTTTCTACTGAAGAAACAGGCCTTTTGTTCACTGCTGACAGGATGCTCTGCAGAAAAATAATGGGACATTGTTTTTGGAGAGGGATGTTGCTGCTGAACATCATGTCATTTTTCAATGCCGCAGCGCCACAAAACAAACAAACAGAAATTCTTTCACCTCTGTCATATTGGTTTGGAGGCAAAAATCTCAAATTCGGAGCAATCAAAATGTAACCAAGCAAAAACACAGTGAGGATTTATATATAAGTTAATATATATTAATGTACTCTGTAATTGGCTCATCCCTTTAATCATCGTGTGTATAGAATGTGGTTGTTGAAAACCGACAATCTAATATTTATTACAGACTTTCACATGGATGTGCCTGCTCTGAGAAAAAGATGGTATTCAGGATGAATTTACTCACATGTGTAACATAAGGTTTAGCCTCCAGGATAAAAACACTCATAATCATCTATATATTGGATGGTGGGTCCACAGTTTGCATGTTGGGTCATAACAACAGTTACAGTTACATCACATTGGACACAGTGTTCCTCAGCTGTGATCCTCAGGGACCAGAGTGCAGCTGGAGTCTGTTCTGCACCAGATCCTTAATTAGACTCACCTGTAGTCCCAGGTGTTAATAAGCTGTTGGTTAGATGTTACAAAAGACAACAGCAAGACTCCAGAACCAGCTTTGAGCTGCATTGACTGGTGCATTAACCTTGCATCAATATCACAGAAATTCACCCCTGAGATGATACAGAAATGACAACAGAAAGGAAACCTGCAGAGACTTAAAATTAAGCAGAAACATTTACAAATGTCTCACATTGACTGCAGCTTTTTGCTTTTTAAAATTTATACAACTTAAAGGTAAATTTGGAACAAGCAAATAAACAATATGCACACCTGTGTATAAATATTTTATACATTTCTGCCATACAGGGAAGCAGTATGAGAACTATGTGGAGCATCAGGGATTTGTTGAAGGTTACTACAGTTAATTTTTTTATGCTATGTTTCATATTGTGTAATATGAATAATTCATCTGCTCAGTGATGCCTTAATTTGACCCATAAGGTAGAATAGGAGTCAGACACCTCTTGTTTAATCTCTGTAGTGTAATCCCTATAGAGCCATTAATACCATGAAATCCACTCTTTTCCAGCTTTGCGCTATCAATTAAAAAATAATAATAATCTTCTAGGACTTTTTGGAGAATTTTTCTACTCCATGATCATAGACTGACCCACTTAAGGCACAGAAATTCTTCAAGGCAGCGTCTTGAAACCCCCACGGACTGCTGCTCCACAAGGGTAAAGCCAGTCAGCCAAAAAATATACCGTACCTTGAAGCAAGTATGAAAATTGTTAATTGCCAACTCAGAAATCATAGAAATGATAGTCTTTAATTTCAGTACCCTTCAGCCGCTGTTGTAACTAGTACATGATTAATACATTCCCAGACTCTGAGTGCTGATTAAATCTTTTGAACCACAAAATGACCGCGAGACTTCATTGAAAGTGGTCTTTCAGTCCCACTGAGGCCCAGATAACAAAAACAGAACGGGCATATTTGTCCGACTATCAAATAAGCCTGTCTTTTGTTCAGCTAATAACATGAGCCTTCCCATTGTATCAGCTTGTTTTGATAATTACCATGGGGGTCAAAACAAAACAAAGCTGGTTTTAAGAGGGTTAAGGAAGCATAATGAGCACGTTTCTGAATGTATTGTTACAGCCTCCTGAAGCCATTCATAAACCTTTCACAGAGCAGCTTGGTTTGAAGTCAGAAACACCAAGTGCAGTTCCGCTGCCTTTACAGAGGTGCTGCATGTAGGTACATCTCTGAGGTTCAGCAGGTCAAAGCAGTGGTTCAGCAGTTCCTATATTCCAGAGGGAAATATTGCACTTTTCTTATCACATTAATTTACCGGTAATAGCCCTACTGAAAGTGTGTAGGTACATTTGAAGAAAGATAAGGTCAGAAAATGTAATAGAATAAGGTCTTGATATAAGCTTGCTCAACAAGACCCCAGTTAGAGATAACTGGTACCATGATGGTGGTTATCAACTTGGTTAATTCAGTTATCAGCTTGGTTAACCCAGGATTTCCTTCTCAGGTTCTTTGTGCAATTCCATTAAAGGGAGCCTCTGGTGTATTATTTGACTCCACTACAAAATGAAACAATATGTTGCCTGTAAAAAATATGATTAAATAATCACGGAAATAAGCAACACTTAAATTCATACAAAGCAAGAGAGGAATAAATATAAAAAAGTACTAGTTGACTTAATCTGTGAATTAATATCTTTATTTGGTATCTCAAAGCCTTCAGTTTATTTCTAATGTGACACCTGCATGTTCTTGAGCTCTTAAACTCAGTGGCATGGCTAATGCAGCATTATAAACCCTGGCATTAACACTAATTCAGATTCAACATACCTAATTAACCCATTAATCTTACTTAATTAATCTCAATTCACACCTCTGAAGGTATCTCTTGTTTTATTGTTACCTTTCAAATAAACATTTGAAAAAACTCACTGATGTGACTTGTTAAGCACCAAACTGAGAGCAAAGTTAGCCACTAGCTGAACATAGTGCATCAATTAGCAGCTAAAGAAACAGTAACTCTCTCTGTAATTGGTGGAGACAAAAATTATTTAAAGAAAGGGTGAATAAAGGACATGCATTTGATACATTTGTCAAGTCAAAATAAACATGACTCCAAATGAATGATGTTGTAAAAAAAAAAAAAAAAACAGCTGTTTGCAATAAGTATGTAAATACTGTGCTTTGCTGTTTTTGCCCAACAGTGTCTGAAAAATATCTTATCCAACTTTATTTGTAAGATCTGAATACTTCTTCCAGCCCTGTTACCGGGTAGATAATTACAATATAGACCTACTGGATGTGCCAATATCCTCTGACAGTCTCATCCTTAATGCATGAATCCACATGTCAAGCGTAAATACTCCAGGGAGGCATGAAAGCTATGACTTGGTAATCAACCTGTGCCTGTGTGTCTGCATCAATGCATGTACCCCTTTGTCTTCCTGCAGGGGGTGGGCATGTAGACTTTGATGACTTCTGTGAGCTAATGGGGCCAAGGATGCTCGCTGAGACAGCTCATATGGTCGGGTTGAAGGAGCTCCGCTGTGCCTTCAAACAGGTGAGAACTTCCCAGCCAGAAACTCTAGAAGAGTCTGACATAGATCAGGTGAAAAGGGACTGGTATTTTGACAGAACTTTGAAGTTTGCAACAGGACCTTTCCTTAGGGAGAGCAGAGGGTGCATGACTCTTGCTTGTGAGTAAAAGGACAATAGAGAGGGGCTATGACAGAAGAAAATGTTTAAGGGAAAGGAAAAATTACCATATTGATTGTGTTTTTATACAGCCTGGCTCCTGTCATCCCAATGGTCATGATTTATATTCTATATTTGTCTCACCTGTTAATTTGTTCTCATTAGACTTGCCTATTGAAATAATGTTGTGCCTCACTGGTTTGGAGGAGTTATCTATTGAGTTGTTCTCCTTGATGTCACTACAGAGGCAGGTACACAGAATTGATAATCCCCCAAAGACGAGCCCTGGTCTGACGTATCCTCCCATCAAACAAAACAAATGAGGCGATCGTGTAATTTACAAGCACAGCTTCAAACACCTGGGTTCATCCATTTAACACACTACAGCATGATAGGTTTTTAATGGTTACTGCAAAAAAAACCAAAAAACAAGCAACATTGATAATGTACCCCTAATGATTAGAACAGGCGACATATTGGAGTGTACAAAATGCCTTTGGGAATCATTTATCTTTATTTTAATTTTAACATCATGCATTTAGATTGAATACTTTTGTGGCTCCTGTGGAAAGCGTGGGGGTTTTCAAGCATCAGCTACCACAGCAGAAATTATTAACTGATGGCAAATAGATATTTAAATTCAATAACAGGATGAGCAATTTTTTTTTACATAAAAATATTACACAGAATATAATTGAAAACCCTAAAAAATGTAACACTTTGCCAATCAAATAATTACCCCTTGACTGATTTTGAGCTGCACTGGTGTTGCAGTGAACTTTGTAACAACATTTCTATCACCACCAATCTCTTCCTGAACCAGCGGAAGTTTATTGAAGCCTATAGGCAAGACACTAAATCAATCATTCCCCCATAAAAAGGTTTCAAAAATGTATGCTGCTCTGTTCTTAAACTAGACATATTGAAGTTTTTAACTACAGTCTCAGTTTCTGCCTGGAGAACCTGGGGTTCTTTCACCACTCATGCATCATCATCAAGGTTCTCAGTCATGCTGTTGAAGGCCAGAATAAACAGATGTTCTGACATTTGAATCCATTTGAGGAGATAATGAGTTAGCTCTTAACTCCACCACTTCTGAACAGACATCACTGTAAATTCAGAGCAAAGTCTACTCTCTGAACAAATGGGAATAAATTAAACTCTTTCCAACTCTAGTCACTTCAAAAGTTTTTCTCACTTCAGTGCTAACACCCAATGAGTTGAGCTGTTTTCACACTTCAAGGGGCCTTATGAAGCAGTTTTCCAACTACTTACTCTGTCTTTTGAGAACTTTTTCTCTCTGTGTTTGTCTTTATTTCTCATCATCTACTCATTACATCATGCTGTACTCAATCTCTTCATTCTCCACAGTAGCCATGAAACATAAAGTTGTTCTCTTCTTCTCTGTTCCTTGTGTGATATGTTATTCTTCTCACCTGTGATCTGTTTGTTTATCTCACCTCACTTACTGTTTGTTTATGTCCAAACCTCTTGGATTTCCAACTTGAAGTTTGACTGTGATGGTGATGGAAAGATCACCATGGATGAGCTGAAAGAGGGCATGAAGAACCTCCTGGGTGAGAAGCTGAAGAAAGGGGAGTTAGAAGAGATCCTTGCCGATATTGACCTAAACAAAGACGGCAACATTGACTTTGATGGTGAGCAATTGTGGGACTTGGGGATAAAAATGTTTGGGTGAGTAGTGGACTCCAGGCAAGATCTTTAAAGGCATAGAAATAAATAATAAAAAACAAATTAAAGATTAATGAAACCCTGAGACACAAGGGTGGGTGGTTTAAAATTGTGATTTCCAACCAGGGGTACATGCAGCCTACCCCACAGGGTACTTCTGCAGTCGTGAGATGGGTTCCTCTAAAAGAATTTATTATGATTTAATTAAAAACCCACAAATTTGTGTTAAGGAGGGAAATAAAGTGCTAAATAGGATGATAAATTGGTGTGAAGCAGATGAATTTAAATTAACCAGCAATCTAAGCCATCCCAAGTAGGCTATGGAGTGGAAAGTAGCAAGCACAGACACTTGGATTAAAAAATTAAAGTGACAGAGAAGCTGAAGATATGGAAAATCTATGAAAGACTCAGTATGTAAAGAGTCAAACCATGGTTCATTACAGTGAAGGCCTTTTTTAATTATCTTTGCATACAATATATGGTAGGCATTTATAAACAGCTCAAAGATTTAGCCAGTGGATAAACAGTTAGAATAGCTAGCTGAGAGTAATAGATAAATGTTTGAAATAGTTAGTCAAAAGTAATGATGACAGCCAAAATATTTAGTTACATCTAAATGTAATCATAATTCAGAAACTTTGATGAAATAAAATATTTCAATGCTGTATAATAGCATATGGTACAGTACAGAAACATTTGGTTTATTATCCACTCATACGAATACATTTGAATAAGATTGATGTTGAAAAGATTAGCTCAACAGACATCAAATGAAAAGCTAATGGAAAGGAAGGAAGAGCGATTTACAGGAGACACAACAGAGGAGGACCGGTGAATTCAGCTGGAATAGGTTGAGGTGGAAGGAGACAGAAGGAGAAAATGAGTAAGAAATGAGGTGGTAAAAAGGTGTGATGGAAAGGATGGCTAAGTCAAGGTTGGTTGGCTGGAGGGACCAGTCTAATCAAACCAGTAGTGCATTAAGCCAATCAATACACATGCCTGGACAGCTGTCACATGTTACACAAAGTACACAGCGGCTGGACAGCTCAAGGACTTTGCAGAAATATCATTATCACATGTTTCATCACAAGCAAACAGTACAATACAGCACACCTACACACACACACATGTACACTCTCACGTACATGTGCAAATGCAGGTGCTGTCAACACCACATCACATGCTTTTTAATGTTTCTATTATTATTATTACTGTTATTATAGGGTGTAACACACACAGGGGATGCTTATCCTTCTAAGTGTGGACGGCCCTTGAGAGGTGTGATCCTATTTGTCTTGTCTTAGCAATCTAATCAATTACAATTATTGGGAACATATGAATAGGCGTGTCAGTCTCAGAGGGGATCAATAAGCAGGTGCTCCTCATTATCATCAATTAGCCCCCAGGGCAGCGTTTGAGTGTATCTGTCCAGTTCAGCCAGGTGCGCAGAAACAAGCATCTGTGACAGCAGCGAGAAGGTCATTCTAAATATCCAGGTGGCAGGTCGAACTCAATTGGTAAGATGAGAATGATTGAGTCTCTCTTCCGCTCGATTTACCTTGTTTTTTTTTTTCCTTTTTTAATTCTTTTTATAGAAAATGGTTAAAGGAGTACCTAAAGAGATAATGTTACTGGGTTAATCTCGAATTAAGCATTGGTACAATCAATAAATTCTCACCTACAATCAGACGCCTTCCAGAGCTAAGCGCTTCAGGAAGCGAGGAAGTCAATGGGACATGATTGATTGAATGGAATCAGTGAAACTTGCCTCAAGCTATATCTGGAGCAAGGTTTCACTGACAGGAAACATCAATAGCTGTGTTGATTGACAAGTAAATATACAATAATGGATTCAGTGAGCTAAAAACAAGTGGTTATCAAACCGATTACCCATTTTAAGAAGAGATGAATAGAGCCTGAAAACTGAGTCAGTCAGAAAACAGAAGTTATAGACCATCAAATCTAAGTCTAGGGTTGAAACCTGTCTTGAAAGGCAGCTCTGTACTCTTCTTGCTTCAATAATAAGAAAAAAATTAACTGTCATAAGACGTTCATCTGAAATGCTCCTGTATCCCACCTCATTTTTTCTTCATCACCCCATCACAGCCACAAATTTTCATTGGTTTGGTGTTAATGGGTACATTTTTTTCACAAGCTGCATTAGTTTCCTGTACAATTTCATGTCAGCTGATAATGACGAGGCTGTGCCCCACGCTGTCCTCTTTTATATTAGAGTGTCACAAGCCCTTATCACCTGATCTGCCACTGTCTCTGTCTCCCTCTACAGAGTTTGTTATGATGCTTTCTGCAAGATGACCTCTGATGGAAGAAGATGGAGCGTACAGCACTGAATTCATGAGCTGTATCTCAACTTCAGAACAATCTTCATCCTACTTTCTCTGTGACAACATGTATTTGAAATGCCAGACTGTAAATATGTAAATGTGTAAAAGAGAGTTGTTTATATTTTTGTAATAAGTTAAGTAAGTGCAGAGGGTAAAAGGTGAGTTATGAAACACCAAACTGTAACACAATACTACTACACTGTCGCCCCCTTGAGGTTGAGAAGTGTACAGACTCTTTGGTCTTAAAAATGAAGCTTTATTTATTCTCTTTACCAAGTGATTTCTCAGCCTCTCTGCAGGTTTTGTGGGGGAGTGCTGCATGTCTTTACTTATTTTGCACATAAATTACTTAAAGGCCCTAAAAACTTATTTTCTTAACTAAGGCTTGCTTTAAGTGTTAGAGTCTGACAGGGATATCCTGTATTCTGCCAAAGTTTTAACACTTTCAGGTGTTTTACCACAGTTGAATATGTGTATCTCTATGCTCTTTGAACTAATCTGAAATGGACAGAGCATTTTCTTTTGTTAAATGCAGCAATCTGTTAATATTTTGTTCTGTGAATGTCAAACAGATTCAATAAAACCACATCCATACAATAAGTTCACCTGAAGTGTCTAAAACCCTCGTGAAAAAAAGAAACACAATTTGATGTTTCTTGCGCTTTGGTGTTAAGGTCCTTGTGAGGTAAAAGCTCCAGTGAGCTGTAACAGATTGCTCAACATCCTTCACTAATACGGTCAAACAGTAGATATTCAGGCTGAAGCTGAAAAAATGTGCATTTATTTTCATAAATTGATAACTTAAAACATCTGAGCAAAAAAAGCAATATCTTTCCAAATGGCTGACTTTTTTGTTTAAGAATTTTGTACACATTATACACTAAGAGAAAAAAAAATAAATGAAAACATACTTCATACAATGGCAAAAAGGAATGGTAACCAAGCCCACGCATCGTGCTATTCAAACCACAATGCAAAATAGTGTAAGGCAAATGCAGTCCCAACTCAAGCACTGCGGGTAACGTTCTTCCTCCTCCAATCAGACAGAGAGCAGCTTTCAATGAAAAATAATCCTGACCAACTGGCTGTACACATCCTGTCTTTGTCTTCCTTTGATTTGTCATAATATTGCAAGACCCCCTTTTCTCATAGAAACACATGGTCAGAATGTACAAATACACTTTCACGTATAAATTAGTTTTAACTTATTCAGAGGGTAACTCAATCTTTTGGTTTAGAGGAGAAACGTGGTACAGAATAAACACTTCTTTGCAAAATCCTCATGATCGCCTAGGATTTCCCAAGAACCATGAAAGAAAAAAACAAAAATGTAGGAAAATAGTGCATACAACTTAAGGTTGTCTGTGAGAGGAAGAAAAGTGTTTGAAAATCATTGAATTAAGATAAGAGTTCGGGGCCATGAGTGTTTGTCTTAGCTGATGTTAAGAGATAATGGACAAAGTCAATGTTACAGCTTGGAAGAGACTCAGGTGGAAAATGATGGGAAGAAACAGTTTGTCTCATTCTTTCAACAGGAGGGTTATTTTGCCTTTAAAGAGGCAGGAAGAGATTTATTAATACTTCGATCAGTGTTTGGTACACAGACACCAGCCTTTAGTTACCCTTTCTTTTTAGAAACTCTCTTCACAGTGGCTCCTCTTAACCACATCACAATATCTTGTTTTGGACTTTCAGCATTTAGGATTTTGTTCCACAGAATCATCTCACCACTTCCTCCATACTAACATAAATATTACAGCCAGGAGACACAATGCCCCTTTCGCTGGTCTTGCCAGAGATGATACAAACTTAAATAGTTTCTTCACTTCAGCTCAATCAGCAGCTGAGAAGGAAGGTACACTCAGATGTTAGAGTTAATTCTCTGTCGTTAGTCAACAGCATTAACTACATATCATCCAGATGGAAGCGTAAATTCAGGGAAGTTCCTATGAAAATGTACTGCATTAAGAACAGACACATTTGTCTTGTCTTTTAAATAATATCCATCATAAATGGATAATGTGTGTCATTGGAAGTATCCCTGAGATGGCTTGGCCACATCTCTGGTTTCAATGAGTCACTTTTGAAGGAAGTTTCAGCTTTGCTCTGGTCTTGAATGAGCGCAAAGAACAGTACATCGAGGGGTCTTGTTGAAGGAACTGGATGAGAACAGAAACAAAAGTCTGTGAGCTGATGATTCCAGGTTGTTTGCATGGCGACTTTAAGTCCACAGATGTTAGTGATGGTGTGAGGAGGAAGCTCTAGTTGTTGGGGATGCTCTGCAGATATGTGAGGATGTGCTGGATCTTCACCAGACGTTCTTTGAGGCTGGTCATGGAAAGAACAGAGAGCTGGTAGCGCGGGTCAATAGGTAAAACAGCCAGGAGCCACCAGCAGCAGGCCGGACCATTGGGAGTTGCCTGGAAAAGAGGAGGAATAGTTTAAGACCTTTGTTTTCACAGCCAAAAATCATTCTCTAGATCCATCATTTGTTCCTGTCATATTAATTAAGAACATTGAAGCTTACTGTCTTGGAGATTTCTGAACAATAAAATCTGTACGAATTGAATTTATGTGTGCTTAAATGTGTCACAATCTGCAGGTGTATCACTTCAGTTCTAACCTTCAGAGTGAAAAAGCCTCCTCTAGTTAATTTAAGAATTGAAAGTGCAGATGCCAGTATTTGAAACTCAAACTGAGTCTCTTCTTTTTTGTGTAAGGCATGTATGCTGGAGCAAAGGCTGGGTGTGAGTTATCTAAATTTCTACACAAACTGAGTGAAACAAAACAGTAAATATCCTTGTACCCACTGTGTAACTTGCGGAGTTTTGTGCTGCTACGTTCTTTGTTTAATACAATTCATTTCAGAGATAAAAGCCTCACTTTTCTCCTGTCTGCCCTCTTTTGAAATGGTTTGTCAGAGCTGTAATGAAATCTTTGCACCCGTTCATTCACCCAAACTAATCTGCAGACAGAGGCTATGTACAGAAATAACTAACAGAGACAGAGAGATGAGCCAGTTACAAAATGTGTTAACACTCTGAAGAATCTGACGTGAATGAAGTTTACCAGTCTCTGACATTTATTTTACATTGTACATTATATTAATCAAAGAATAACTGTCATAGATTACATAACAACACCAAAACTCTGAGAAAATCCCTTGCAATTCAAGTGAGTGTGCACATGGGTGTTGGGGATTCTCTTCATGACACTCCAATGACGCAAAAAGGGCCAGTGGGATTAGGTATGAAGCACCCATAAAGCTCTTTAGCCTATATTGTCAATAGACCCCACCCTTAAGAGGGCATCTGTAATCCCTTTCAGCATTGGAAGCTGTGAGCTAAAGCCAGAGCTGAACACACAGCAACTTTGTTCAGGTATTTAGACCTCTGAGGCAGGTGAATCCATGGTAATGTGAATTTTCCTTAACAGTCAGTGTGTCATGATTTAGTTTAGATTAACAACTTGCAGCACAATGACAGCTTAATAAAAACCTGAAGTTTTTCAAAAGACACATGCAGATACTTAATAATTATCATAAGCAATGACATGAACGATAAGGGAGGCATTAAAGTTACTTATTATTCTCCACATACTCTGCACCAACAATTAGCTGTGGTACGCTATTAACTCACTGCTGCTGAGTATTTTTGCAAATTACTCTGCTAAACAAAACTTAAAAATTTAAGTACTTTGATTTTAATACACCCTGAGCAGCATTTAATGTGCACCATATTTAATTTAGTTTACTTATTTCAAAACAAGTCAAGCTCTGCATTACAGTCTTGCACTATGTTCAACAAATACAGCAGACCCGGTCATTGTACAGCCCACGGGCCAAGATCAGCCCACATAATGATACTGCCCGGCTATGGAGGTCTAAGACAAACCACACTTTTTTCGAATGATAAGTAAGAAAAAAAATTCCTTTTTGAAGAGTTAGTGCTTAAAAACATGAAACTGATGAAGAACGAAGAGTTTCTAAGTCATGAACCTGGTAAATTATTTTGACTTAATTTGCAATGAACATAAGGCTGTATAAAAGACTAGAACTGGACTGCTACATTTAAAACAGCATACAGAAATACACAGAAATCTATAAGAAGATGAGAATTTGCATTGCTAGCTGAGCTATAAATTCAGTGAGGACTTTTTTACAAAACATCATGTAATGAAGACCTTACTGCTGTCATCTAAAAGACTTCCATCACGACAAATGCTCTTCAACAATGAAAAGCATTTTCGCATAAATTGTAGGAAGACAAAGTGTGTATTTAGGTCAGGAAATGGTGTATTTGGAACTTTTTTCTAACAGATTTGTCTGTATTTATCTCTTCTCATGCTGAGATTTTTTAATTAGCTCATTGAAATGGATCATTGCTACCCAAAACAGTCAGTTCTGTACATTTAGACCTAAACACCCACATGTAAGATGTTCGGAGTGATTTTCAATAATTAGCACTTAAGGATTGTGTCCAAGTATGTTTTCAAGGATTTAAGCTACTTATCAAATTATAGGTACAGCATAACAAAATTTGTTTGGCCTCCTGTCACAATATGGGTGGATCATGTGGCCAGCCAGGAAATATAATCACTCACCCCTGCTACACTTCAATTCACCAGCAAAGTGTACATATGTGTGTATCACCAAAGTTAATGCCAGGGAATCACAACTGGCAAACAAAAACATATTTTCTTTGTTTGAAAAACACTCAAAAGATCAGCACAAATATTTGGCCTTATACTCTAACTCAGTTGCATTTGTCTGTGGCAGGTCTGTAAATGCCTGAGTCAAAAACAGTAAACAGCATTAAATCTAGTATTTGATTTGCAATTTAGATGGAACTTGAAAAATCTGTTTACATTACAGTAGTTACATAATCTAATCTGGGTAGGAATCTGCAAATTTTTGCAGACTTCAATAGACAGACTCTGTGCTGGATGTTTACCTGGATGTCAGCTTCTCGTTCAGGCATTGGTCCAAAATGCTGCAGGATCTGGTTGTGGAAGCGGATTTTAAGATTCTGGAACCAATCACGGGCCTGCTCATACACTGCATCATGCAGCTCTTGTAATCTCTCCAGCTCTTCTCTGTTCTCCACCTAACAAAAAAAGAATGGATTAATCCATATGTCATGTTTGTATTAATTGACTGTAGTTGGTATTTCATTAAATGTTTTTGTGGCTCATACCCTGGTATCCTCCAGGTTTTCAATGTCAGCAGTGCTGTAACCATCCCTCATTCCTCGGGACAAGACTCGGAAGCGTTTTCCTCCGATAGTGTCCACAACTGATCGTCCATCAGGGAGGAAATGGACACTCCTAATGGTTAGCATGCAGCCATAATCCACAAACCTGCAGGGATGGGCACAATGGTTGTTAAAGTCTGTTAAACTTAGCAGTTCTGGATCTAGTGATCTCTCTGAGTTTAGAAGATCCATGAAAAAAATGAGAAGCAGCTGATAACATGCTGACATAATTTAGCTCTTTTCTAGATGTGAAAAAATGTCTAGCTTTAAGTCCTCTATGCTTACCCTTTCTGAGGATCATTAATACACATCCCAAACTGCCGCGTGCCCGTGTCCATGCAGCGGCGAATCATGAGGCGGTAACGTGGCTCAAAGACATGCAGCGGGCAAGGCACAGTGGGGTAAGCCATGGTACACACAAAGATAGGCACATTCTTCGTCAGGCTGCAGGGAGGTAGGGAAACATTTTAGACCTTGTAAGTCTTTTTGAACTGTCTCCAAACAGAAAGTCTGATGATGAGTCGATTAGATAAACGAATACTTACTCAGAAAGCTCTCTGGTCTCCTCCAGATGAGTTTTAGTCCTCTCTGCATACTCTTGACTGAAATACTGTTTGATGAGTGAGTCCAAGACAGCTGTCACATTGTACTTCCTAAGTGCTAGATACTGGAGAGAGCAGATTATAAGTTGAATTATCATAACGAGGTGCAAAGATAACATATTTTCAACAGCGTGAAGGTAGCCAAGAAAGATGATTATTATCCAGAAACAACATGAGTGAGGACAGCTCACCTCTTTCAGACACTCTTTACACAGGGGACACTGGGGTGTGTGGTCCAAGCAGCGCTCCAGACAGTTTTTACAGAAGGTGTGACCACATGGTGCAGTCACAGGCTCATAGAATAACCTGTGTTGATCAGAAAGATAAAATCCAGGATGTTGACTCATTTAAAAGCAAACAATACACGTTGACATGTAAAATTCATTGGAAGTGTACGCATGCAGCAAACTGGTGTTTAACTGGTGTACCTCAGGCAAAGAGAGCACTCAAAGTCATTGGGGTCCCGCAGGTCTTCAGGAACACTTCTGCAGGTTTTTACTTTGGCAGCCTGTTGTTTGGAACCTTTGGCCCCACCTGACACCAACCAGAACAAAGAAAGCATTTCATGAATACTTTCCAAACATCTCTGACACAAACATGGTGCTAAGTAGGTCATTCTATACTCTGTTGCTACATAAAATGGGCTATTAATAACTTGGGTTTATATTATGTTGGAATTCCACAGCAGAACACACAAGTACATTATTTCTGTAAAAAGTCTTCATCACAGAGTTTGATTTGGTTGGATTTTATGCACCAATACTGTTATTGTCTGCTTAGAGCTTCAACATAAATTGGTGTGACCACAGAAACGAAATAGATTTGATTTGGAAATAAAATATATTGCTTACTAAAGAACTAACAGTAATACACAGGCAGGATTTCTAGCTGACCTTGTTTTTTATGTTTGCTACTTCCATTGTCCACAATACAGGGTTCTGTGTCTGACACCGACAGCTTCCTCTTCAGCAGGCTTCCCTTCTCCTGGTCCCCCAGCTGAGGAGCGGAGCAAACTCTTTTTAGCCCCTCCTCACCACAGCCAGAGCTATGCATTCGTAGCGAATGAGCTCGGCTCAGACCAGGCCGCTCCAGGCTTTCCCAGCGTTTCTGTATAATGACAGCAGACAGAAGGGTGAGACAGTGATAATGGTTCTTTCTACACGTGAGCTGACGGAAGAATTTCATCAGTTCATTGCAAACTAGGTCATATATTTATTATTCAGTGTGCCAGTACCTCCAGGTTGTCTAGATGCTGGTGTGCCGAGGCAGCACGGACTTGATGTTGGTTTTGTCTATGGACTGGGCTCAGTGGTTCGGCTTGTGCATCGGCAACGAGGATTTTACTGCGTAAGTGAGGTGACGTGTTTTGTGTTGTTTCCCTCAGACCGACCTTGACGTTCTCATCAGCTGGGGAGAGCAAGTCACATAGGATCTGCAAAAAAGCATTCAGTTAATCATCTAAAGTCAGCAGCACAATCAGTATAGTTATGGTAAGAATACTTGATCTCTAAAGGGGTAAGATAAATATTAGGGCTGACGATAAAAATGCAGATGCTGGTGTCCATATTTGACCTTCTTTAGTTGAATAATCATGCGCGCAGAGTAATGCTTGAGTTTTTTACTTATTAAACTTTTTTCTCCCAAACAACATCTTGCAGAATATGAAGTCTAACATTATTGGGATAACTGTTAAATGTAGAGGTATCAACCTATGCATGAGTTTCTTAAAGTCTTCATATTTAAGAAGTTTAGGCAACATTTTTGGAGA
This sequence comes from Acanthurus tractus, assembly GCA_029783725.1. Lineage (NCBI taxonomy): Eukaryota > Metazoa > Chordata > Actinopteri > Acanthuriformes > Acanthuridae > Acanthurus > Acanthurus tractus. Next base: position 8,211,085 of record JAQNCA010000024.1, read on the forward strand.
AACATAACAGTTTTAGGTGATGCAAATGCAGACTTTTTTTTTAACTTTCTGCAGAGGTTTTTGACAGACCTACAAAAAACATCGAAATCATAATACCGAGAACAAACTTGAGAATGTCCATTTCAATGTCAGGAAAAAGATTTATTTGCTCAAATAGTTGCATTGTGCTTTCTGCAGAACAGAAATCAGCATGACCTCATTCTGAACTCAGCGAATTAATAAACCATATGCTCTGCAGAGCTGAATGCCCTCAGTCTCTTACTGAGGGCAACCTGGGTGAAGGCTATCATTTTCAAATGTGCTGTTTACATTGTATGGGTATTGAAACGGCCCCTGAGACTTGAAATGAGTGTGATTACAGGTTACACAAATGCGAGTTGACAATCTATTGATGCACACTGTCTGGCTCAATCGCTGTTGTAAATTGATGTCTAGACTGAGCTGTATCTCTAACAGGATCATAAGATAAGAAATTCAGACGAGATGTCGATAAAACCTACAACAGGTCCAATCAGTTTCACAAAATGTTCACACTTCATACTAAGCAAAAACTGAAAGTGACTCATGGGATTGTGTATGCTTCATTTCCTGGTGATGAACATGTCTGGAAAAAACTTGCGCAGGTCACACAAATAAAACTTATAAAAAAAGTCTCATCTCAAAATGGCAGTACTTTCACGGTGTTGTATAAATGAAATGGCATAAAACTGCATGTAGAGTCCAAAAGTGCCACTTGTCAAGCACAAAATTATGATCAATAAAGGGCCCGGTAGAAAACCTCACTGGTGAGGTTGCTGGTAAATAAAAACAAAGAGTAAAGATTTCATAGCAGTCTCGTTCATGTGTTGTTTGACATGAAGCTAATTTTTGAAATATTTTGTATGGAATGGTAACTAAAAATTATTTTCATCTAGTCTACCGACTATTTTGTTTATTAAATCTTTTTTTTGTTTGTTAAAAAACTGAAATATGAAAAATGAAGTTATTGTCCAAAGTGACACATTCACAATGCTTGTTTTGTCCAACCAACTTAAAAGATAGGCTGTTGAAAAATATTTTGACTTTTTTTTTCAGTCACCAGCCATTGGCAGATAGACCAAAAAGTTAAATTTGGACGCTGACTGTCTGACACTTATGTAACTTCAACGCTGTGTTCTGTCTTTTAAGTGGTACTAATGTCATTACAGACAGTCACAAGACCTGACCCACTAACAACTTATGCAATCCATGACAGATGATCCTAATAAAGGGGTTGGACAATCTTTGTGGCTGAGAAAGTGGGAGTATAAATTTAATTTCCTTTTAATTTAGTATTTATATGTGCAATCATATTATCCGTAAAATGATCTAAAAATCAGTTTGAAGAGTCTTGGTGTGATATCATAGGGCAGAGTAAAGTGGTTAAGTAAGTCGATCAGCACATCCCACGCAAATATTTCAAGGTAAATTCTACTGACAAAAAAACATTTGGTGCTGTCATCAGGGTGCATGTAAACATCAAGAAAGTCTTTTAAATCACAGTAAAAATGGCTATCTGGTTATAAATTTAAGTGGGAATGTTAGATCCATGCCATTAGGAGGCAGTTCAACTGAGCCAATGCAGTATAATAACTGATGCTGGCAATAAATACTGAGCCAATCACTTTGTGTAACAAAGATCAGAATTCTCACAATACTCTTTGAACAATGGTGCATGTTATATAGCTCCTCTAGGCTACTTGGATTAAAACTGCATGACCAAGGTAAGAAAACTTCATGATGACAATGGTGTCTAACAATTAGTCTTTTTCTTTCCCAAGGCTGCCAGGCGACTAGTCATAACTCCTTCCTTTTGAAATCTCTTAAATCCTCTCACCTTTTCAACTTGTCTTTTTGCACATGGGAAATCTTCATCCACAGCCAGGCATTGGAGAAAGACTTGGAGAGACTCGTCCACTTGGCCCATCTCATGTAGCACCATGGCTTTTCTAAACACAGCCTGAAAGGCAAACAGAAGGAAAGAGTCACACTTCTGTGCCAGCATTTACCAAGAAATCAGAGTTTATGCAGTTTTTCACAAAAAACTTGTTTCAAAATTGTGCACAAGCATGCATCAGAAAGTTTTTTTACTTTCCAATAACAAGCAAATGATGCAGCTTTTTTAATTTGCAGCTTTTCTATTACACTCAATAAATCAGTGTGCTGTAACCAGTTATGCAAGTGCTTGCACATGACATTCCTTGCAACAAAAATAAATAATATCAAAGGCTTTAACCCAGACATTTGAATAGTGATACTGATGTAATAGTAATTACTGGCTTTGACCTTAATCCCTGCATTCTCAGTTGTGGTCTAGAAAACCTTCTTCAGTCATGGTACTCCTTTGGAACTTATTTACCCTTGGAGAAATCCTTTTATACAATACTTAAAAAAGAAGCAGCAATAAACCAAACAAACTTGTAAACAAACACATTCAAAATTAGGCTTACTTCACAAGACATTTTCATTTTTAATCAAATAAACAATTGAACATAACAA
>JAQNCA010000024.1:8220273-8231262 GCA_029783725.1 Acanthurus tractus
TGTTATCTAAGCAAAATGATCTCAGTACGGATCGTGTTGTTACAGAACTGTCTTCTTATGACAAATATTTCCAGGTGAGGCAGACAGAGAGGAGCTCTTGGAAAATGTAACAAATTACAAAATGACATTATCATCAAAAAACACTATCATAAAAAAGAGAGAAAACAAAGAGAAAATCCATGAATATCTTTTTTTTTTTTTTTTGCTTTTGCGATGGATAAACTATGGATTCATGGATTTCACTTTACAAACACGATATTTGGATTTTTTTTAGCCCAGTGGTATACCATATTTTTACTAATGTACATGTCAAAGCTTTGGATTTTAATATGATTTTAATATATTGCTTTTTTCCCTTAGTGATTTAAAAAAATATGTTTCACTGATTTTATGTTCTAAAAAAATACTCATTTAACAGATATCCATGCTGTGTGTGAGCCTGATAGTCTCATTAGCAACCCCCAGAGGGCAGTGTTGCATTGTTTAACGAACATTTACAAGTTGCAATCCTGTCCAGTGACTCCCTGTGTTTAGTCAGAGACATTTCACAAAGGCATCAGTTCGATGCTTTTCACGTCTTTAGTCTTCTGTATGTCACATGTGTAATATAAGAAAATATCTAAAAGATGGCATATAGACATCTTGAACCACAGGCTTTGAGGGATTTGCGTGGTGACACAGGAAATGACTGTCATCACCAGCAAAAACTTTAGGTACCTCAAAATATATATTTGTTTAATTACCTTTTTTTCTTTTTTTCTTGTTTTCTAACATTTTTTCCTCTTTGTCCAATGGTTTGGGTGTTCATGATATTCATGTACCACGATCATACATACCAATGCCATATCGGGACTGTGACTGTACATCTGTGGGATTGTGTCTGACCTTGCCACATTTGGCACACCAGTGAGTAAGTCATTAAAATAACTACTAGATTGTGTCAGTGAGAATGTGGCACATTCTGCTCATACATAAGTATACACCAACCCAATTTTTTGGACAGAGAGACCTGTTTTTTCTTGCTTAAAAACTTCTCCTCCTGCCTTTGGAATTTCTGGAATATCGAGATATGATGGGGGATGATATTAGGTCAAATATAAAAACACTGTGTGACTACAGTCTGTGTCGTTTTTTTCCATGTTGACTCTTTAAACATGGTGTTATCGTGATGACATACCATTTTTGTTGCCATAACAATACCTCAAGTAATCCATCAGAGCATTCCAGCCTGTATGGAGACATGTGACCCAGACTGTGTACATTCTGTGGGATTTGTGACCAAACATAAAAACTAACTGTTTGTGTTAGTAAGGATGCTGGGAAAAACTCTTTTTTCTGCCTGAGACATGATGCAACAAACAAAACAATTAGCAATGAGTGGGTTAGCACAGTTACTGTCAGCAGGTTTGTGCATTTACCGGCTTTGTCTCATGTGAAATGACGACAAATAAGTGAGTGCAAGTCAATGTAAAAAATAGGATTGTCTCCATAATTTCATGTTAACTGCCTGCTGTCATTTTGCTCTCATGTTACAGCCTTCTTTCCATGGTTCATTTGAAATAAATTATAGATAAAAAACGGAAGTATAAGAAGTCAAAATTGACATCAACAATGGATCCAGTTTTACTTTCACACTGTTCTGTTGCATGCACATTTGTATTCATTTATCAATGTGGGAAACCTTCTGTTCTAAAACAACGGAGCAGGAATGCAGCCCTGGTGCTGACTCTTGGTCAACCTTATCTGGCCCTTCATAATCTCCCAGAGGTGTTTGGGTTCCCAACGAATAGTGCGTACACATGTACATGCAAAAACATTCCAGCATTAGAAGTCAAGACCACAGGAGAAGGAAAATAGAAAAAGCTCAGAGAGAGAAGCAGAATTTGCCTCTTGGGATTTTTATTACTTAAATAAAATAAATTATGATGAATCAGTTAATTTTGTGACAAAAGCACCCTGAAGGTAAAAGCGTACATCTCTGGTTTCTGTGTTGGTCTCAGAGGGAAAGTACATGAAGTGTTAACGGTCCACCAGAAAAAAAAAAAACGTGAGTATGCATCGTCTTGGAAATCAGCTTGTGCAGTCGTGTTAGCACTCGTTTCTGCCATCACACTGTAAACATGTGGAAAGTACCTGACTTAAAGCTTCACAAATACAAACTTTATGGATCATAATCATTCAAATGTTTGGATAAGAAGATAGTTTTCCTTCTCTGGATGAATACTTCTCATTTTGTCGAGTGATTAAATACATAGAAGGGTTCATTAGTCCCCACTCTGACCCTTGTATCCCCTTGTCTTTGCCATATGACTGGCCCCCTCCTCCTCCTCTTCGAGTCTCCTGGGCCCAGACGAGGCCAGCTGTGGCACAACAGACCCCATTGTCTTTTGCTGTACGAGTCTGTTACGCAAGGAACAAGACAACAAGTGAGATCACCATCCAGCGAGCCCCACTGCACGCAGCTCACATCTTTCTGACCTGATCAAGGATTTGTGGAGGTGCAGAAAGAAGGCGAACATGTGGCGGCGAGGGGAAGGAAGGACGGAAGGAGTTAAGCTGAATCTGAGAAGGTGTAATAAAGTGTAGTGTAAACAAATGACTGAAGAGATTATGAAGGATTTAAAGAGCAAAGCCACAACATTTTAGTATGAAAAGTCTCTCTGTACACTCACTATTACATAACACTTAATCCACACCTTTGTTTTTTTTTTAATACATTTAATAGTGCACTTTGATTAACCTGTACAGAAATAATATTAATAAAAAAGATAAAACATTTGTTCATTTCTGTAACACAAAGCTTAACATTTACAATAAAATAAAATAAGATGGTATGATACAGAACAAACATATATCTGAGGTATAAATATACTTGTTTTAAATTAACTGTCATTGTCATGCGTTATTATTTGGCAGAAACACAGTTAAAGGTACAAACATTTACGATAGGAACAATGGCTTAGTGAATTAATCCGACGACTCGACACGACAAATGTGAACCGTCGGATTGAAGCGTGACTGTTGCGTAAAATTTTGAAGGTCGACTTTGTTATAAGGACCTAAATCTTTTCATTCTTTTTCAAAATGAGCTGACAGCACAGAGATAGAAGCATACACAAAGATATTTTTCCTTCTTTTTTTTTAGAAATCGCACAAACATTCAGTCTACCCTCTTTTTTTTTTTTTTTTTTTTACAGTAAAACCTGTAAAATCTCCACCTTTATAAAAGGACCATTTTTTCTTTTGTTTACTTCTCATCTTTTATAGGTCTAGCCGCAGGTTTCTGTTGCAAGTTTGAGCAGTGCATTGTTTTTTTTTTCTGTTCTGTGTGTACATCAAAAGCCTTGTGAAGATAATTTTTTAAAAATCTTTACATGTGATATCAGGCCTACAACAATAAAAAAAAGTGAACTGACTGTGCTCTTAACAACATAAGCTCTTATATTTATTTTAGTGAAGAAAAGCTCAAACTGGGGAAACTACATCTTTTCTCAGCTTTTTCAAAAAACGTCAAATTTTTGTCGGCTGGTCTTATATCTCAGTCTTGTTGGTGTGATCCTTACTTTTCCACTGAGCCTCAGTCATAAACCTTTCACTGATGAGCTTTTAACATTCTTCAAAGTTGTTGACTACTTGACTTTTTGCACCGTGCCTTCTAGCATAATTACTAAATTTGCTGATAGGCTCAGAGAATTTGAATGAGGGAACGGGAATGAATCACCTTTTTGTGTGTTAGTATCTGAGGCCCTTTCTCATCATTCCTTGTTTTTTGGTGAGCCAGCCACCGATTCTCCTCCGTCCCCACCTCCCTCTACCAAAACACCACATACTTCCATGCTATCAGCCACCTTTCGTCACACCACATCCTGTCTATTGTCTCTTCTCAGTCTGCATATTACCAGTACATTCACATCTTTCTTCACCCATGGCTTCATCAATCAACTGAGTATAATATTGTTTACTATTCCCCCTGTGCTTTACTGTAACAGAAAAAAGGGACAGAGGTAACACGAGACAGACACAATCCATGACTGTGAACAGAATACTGTATGTACACATTATGCTGTCACTGGAAACCAGTGTGAGGAATATGTATTTATTAACCATTTTGTTGCTTCTAACACTCATGCACACACACACACGCACCCGTTGAATCCCCCTTTTGCTTCTCAGAAGCAGTAGCACCCTTTTGAGTAAAGTTTAAAAACCTCACATCCCGTATCAGCGACGTCATGTCCTTTGGCCCAGATCAATGTGTATGTGACATTAGTCCTCATGGCAGCTAACTGAGAGTCCTAACTGAGCAGACTTAAACGAGTCTGCTGTGACCAAATCAGAGCCAGAAAAAGTCCTTCAATGCAGGATCCAGGAATTGTCCTTTACATGTGTGTATTAAGAGGCTTGGATCCCATCTGCCTCTCTGTTGGAATGGATGAAATGAGTCATTTCAAGTCCCCTTTGGGATCCAAATTATGATCCACCAGTGCCGGGTCCAAAGGAGCTGTCAGATCTGTTGTGCTCACACCGCTCTCTCATTTGTCCATGGGCACAGTGAATGAGTCCCGTATCCTCGCCACCTCTGCAGCGCACATGTGTCCATACAGTTTATTGTACCACTCTGGGAAACGACCCCTTGAAGGAAAAAAAAAAAAGAAATTAGATATACGTGCTGTTAGCTCGTTGTGCCTTCAGCTAAAGAGACACTGATTGAGCACAAATTTTGTCTTTAATCCAGTCAGGCTGTCACTCACCTGCAGTCGATCCTGGAAATATGTGTGAGTCTGGACTTGTTCGCTCCACAGGGCTCAATGTAGTAGCGCGAGGTGAGGACATTTGCCCTAACACCCACAACAGGTGCGCCTTCATGGTCCACTGATGTACACACCAGTGCACACGCTCCCTTTGGCAGGTCTGTTAACCATGTTCTGGTAGAAAGAGTGAAGAGTTTGGGTTTAAAAAACTGGACCAAAAAAATCAAGAATAAATCTGAGCAAAATGTCAAATGAGATGAAGAAAGAAGGGAGTTAGGCAGGAAGGGAGAGGAGGAAAATGGGTGTGTGCGTCTACCTGAGCACGAGGTGATCTCTGGTGGGATGTGGAGCCATGGTGTTCCTCACATACTGGTAGACTTCTGTCCTCTCATCCAGAGTCTCCACAATCCGGCTCTCGAGCAGGTCCTCATCCCAGTGGCCCTGCTCCCGCAGCACTCGGGTCAGAACCTCCTCGGGACTCGTAGGAACCTCGACGGTCACCTTCCACAGCCGCAGCGGAAAACCATCATGCACCTGGACAAACATAAAAAAAAACTTAACTAACTGTTCTCTTTTCATTAGCTGGTTTTGTGCATTTTTTTTCTTTTCTCTAAAGCAAAGGAAATGAAGGGAAAAAGCAATGAAGATGACGTGAAGGTTGGAGGGGAACTGGGAATAGTTTAGATCAGGAAATAATTAAGCTCAATTGTTCCTCATTATAAAATGATTTGATCTCTAATGCTTTAATATTTTGTTTGGAAGCTCTTGGCTCAAGTGAATGACAAGATTAACTTCTATTGTGAGGTGTTATATATATATATACATCTGTGATCACATGTTTTGAACTTGACATCATATATTTTCTAAAGTGGGCAGTTGGGGTTAATATGATAAGTTTTACTTTTTTCAAAAATCTTCCTTTGGTTATCTAATCCTACCAGTCATGTTTACAGAAATCAGACATGGGGACCATAATTGAACGCACAACAGTCAAACTGTTCGAAAAACCTCCCTGTGCCCTTTAGCCAAGTCAGCTGCCTCGTTCTGCCATCAGATGATAAAGTACACACTCTCTGGGCCTTGTGACTCCAAAAGCTGGAGAAGAGATAACTTCACACAGGGCCCTCGCATACTAGACACAGGAAGTAGGCCTGGGATAATGGCGAGTTTGTGTATGTGTCTATGTCAAGCTGATGTCATTCTGGGATGGAGTCCAGTGCTGGGATGAGAATGAGAAGCCAAGGGCCAGGCCAGTTTCACACGGATGTGTTTCTATTCAGGAAACCTTAACTGCTGGTTTTCCAAGAGATATTTAGAGAAGCAGGAGAGAGTTTGGAGAGGCAGACACGAAGGGGAAAGGAGAAGGAAGGAAACGCAGACAGTTGAAAAGACAGCCTGTGCGTCACACTTAAGACAGACTGACTGATGATCTGTTTTTTTTTTTTTTCTCTGGTGTTAGTTTTTTTTCTTTATTCCACCGAATGACTCACGGATATATGACATACACCTTCTGCCACAAACAAACAGAGTGAAAGCAGCCGTAAAGAGATGACGTCTGAAGAAAATAACCTTCAGCGAGTTGTTCTTACCTTCCTACAGGCCAGCTCGGCGTGCTCGGGTGTGGAGAAGCTGTCATAACCTTTGAACTTGTCCTTGGCCTCTTTGAGGAGGGCGTCTAGGCTGTCCTGTAGATAAGCCCTGTAGCCTCCTTGGACGGCATCTTCGCCTGCCAGGTCCTCCATGCGCAGCGGCAGCAGCGCCTGCTCCACATATGAGTTCCTGCAGCGATTCATCTCCTCTGGGATCTGTGAGAATGGCAGAGAGGAAATATAATGAGGAACTATTTTGAGAGTTTGATAATTTTTTACATTCACCTGCTAAAAGAAGAATTTAAATTGAGCAGGATTTCGTGAAGGAAACCGGCTTGAAAGCTTGAAAACCGGCCCTGGCCCATCATTTTGTTGTGTGACGACTAAAACTCTCCAGTGCACAAACACAGAGAACTCTAACCCTGACCCTAAGCATCTGAGCCTGAATAGCATCGGCCCATTTTCATGTCTTAAATCACGTCTGGCAGGGAACTTCCACAAACTTCATGTTTGTGGTCACCCTGATTCACTTTAAAGAGGATGCAAAACAATCAAAATGGAAGAATACATCATCCTTTTGTCATCTCCTTGCTCTCCCAGCTTCTTACGTCTGTATATTTATACCTGCCTTCTTTAATTGAAGCTTAATAGAAGCCTAATGATATTATACAACAATAATAATGATATTATAATATTCCTGTCTAGAAAATAGACTTTCATCAGATCATGAAAACCTTTTTGAAAAGTAAAGTCGGTTGTATCATGGATCATATTCCATTAATAAACAACAGGCAAATGGAGATCTAATTAACAGAGAATAATTCAGGAGGTAATTGAGTTTGCTTGTTGTCTGATTTGAACATGAAAGGAAGCCAGGAAGTTATCCTACAATCTAATTAAACCCTGAACTGTGATGACGCACAGCATGCAGACTGACTGTGGTCGGTCAGGGGATGAAGAACTGGGAGATACGAAGTTTCAGTCCAAATACGTTTGAAATTGGATTAGTAATACTGTAGTTTCCTGATTATTTCCTGTTTGTTCACTCAAGTGCTCTCCTTGTGGTACACAGAACCGCCACCGGATGATGTGGAATCATAGGGTTTCTTTGGGGGGGGGGGGGGACTGACGTCTTTCACAGTGCTCGAGAGTTTAGTTGAAATGGATAGAAACCTGAAGTTAAGTCCACTTCTGCACAATGGGGGCATTCAGAACTGAAGGACGGTCAGCACATTTACTTTATGTAATCATAACCCTGCTTGAGCAAATGACAGCATAAATTGGATCAGCGCGTTATGTAACTGGGGCGATGTTTGTTTACAGGGTGAACATGAGGACACAGGCTTTTTTGACACAGTGAGCCAGAGGTGACATTCACTCTGTCCGCAAACAAGAGCTCATGTTGCACTTTGTTTACATACATGAGTCAGTAAACCTATGTGACCCTTTTAGCATTTTTTTTCATCTTCATGCTAACTTTATCTCATACACACACTCAGCTCTAGTGTCGCAGTAACTACTGACCCGGAAAAGTTTCCTGCACTCCTGAATCATGTGTGCCAGGCCGTGAGTGGCAGCCAGGTTCTCATTCAGGTCTCTCTGGTCCGGCTTTCCCAGTGTCTGCTTCCTGTTCATCACCCTGTGACCAGCAAAGAGGGAGAAGACAGGTGGATGCATCGAGATTAGTTTCAGCATCCAGACAGTAGGTGTTCAGAAAGGGCAGGGGAAGCAAAAGAAAGAAGACTTCCTGCCATGTTTTGTACACCTGATGAACCCTCCTCTTCCAAATATGGAACAGAAAAAAAATTCGAAGCTAAATAAAGATGTTTATGTAACTTTTATATTTCCTCTGTCTCTCTATCCCTTCCTTCTCTCACAAGCTTTGCCCTCTTTCTCTTTCTTCTCCACAATCTACAGTGTCCTGCTCTTTTGTTTCTTTGGAGCGACAATTTCCTGTTTTGAGAATGTACGGCTTATTATGTTACATATGTTATGCAAGCTAATACAATAACTGTGTCACTGATGGCAATCAGAGCAATGCCAATCATCACAGAGGCGCACAGGCGGCGGGCGGACCTTGGCGAGGAGCTCTCCTTTCGTCGCAGGGTGTTGAGGTGGAAGAGGGACGGGGCCAGGCAGACGGCCAGGTTGGTGGGAGTCATCTGGTTCTCGGACACGCTGGCCGTCACGTCGCTCAGCAGGCACAGCAGCGTCCGCAGTGCCTCGCGGTTCTCGTCGGGCAGCAGCAGCACGGCGGCGCGTACCGCCTGCAGACGGAGCTCTTTGGGCATGTCTGGAGAGGAAAAGGGAGGATTTTGTGGCTCGTATTCAATATTGTATGCAGAAAAAATAAAAGACTAATAACCACTGTCATGCTGCATTATGTCATCTTTTTATGTTTGTGTTGGGTTTCTCTTGGCCTGCCAGGAATGAGCTATGATGGGATATGTGTTGAGCTAAGTGGGTTATATAAGCCCACATATATGTGTGTGTGTGTGTGTGTGTATGTGTATTCTATCCTGATTCTTCATGCACAGAACTGGTTTTGTTTTACCTTATATAAACAGCTCCTAATACAGCTATTACAATAATCTAGGAGCAGATCTTAAGCGTTACATTAGCAGTGATTGACAGAAGAAGGTACTAATATTTTTCACATAAATCACCTCATTCCTCAGTTATTTCCTGCACTTAGCTTGTTTGTTTTCTTTTTTCACGGTTACACAATTTGTTGCTTCACGAGAGGCAGGCATCCATGGCAGCAAAACAATGCCCCTTCCTACAATCCTCTTGCAGATTTTTTGGCTGTGTATGTGCGGTAAAAGCATGTGTTGCTGCATGTTGGTATCGCCGAAAGATTTTTTATTTATACTTTGGAAGTTCAAGTGTGTTCTTACATTGATAGATCTGGAGAAAGGTCTCGGACAGTTTGCTGGTGAGCAAAGGTTCCGGCAAATCTCTGAAGTACTGCTTCAGCATGTCCGCGACATCGTACGCCGACTGACCCTCATAGTTGACTCCTCCCCCGTCTGCGCCGCTTGTCTCGTTCATCTGACGAAGGGCTTGGATACGAGATTTCACTCCCGACTTTCTAAACAGACCCACCTGGAAAAATAAAGTGAAGGACAAAGAGAGAGAAAGAGTTACATCACAGCTACATGCTCAGAAAGCTGATAAGTCAGCTTTAACCCATAATTCCTTCATTAGTCTCAGTGTTACCATGAGTACCATGTTTGATCCTTTTGTAAAGGCATATCTGAAGTAATTAATGTGCCCAAATCGCACAGGAAAAAGCATCCTCTACAGCTGCAGGCTGTGATCATTGTAAATAATATTCTGGCTTTATCCTCAAATCCAGAGCTTACAGTCAATAGGGTTACATCACAACAGATCCTGTTGACTGTATTTACAAGAGGCTCCATGACGCCCAGTGGGCATTCTTGTTCTGACTGTTGTATAGGACCTCATCAGTGGCCTTTTAAGGCTGTATGAAATGGCGATGTTGGGGAGGAAAAGAGAAAAAGGCTGCTGGCTTGTCCGAGCTCGAATATTTTCCATGAGCCTTCACCACTTCCAAACAGAGGCGCCTTGTCCTGCTTCAAAAAGTCACCATTGCTCTGTTTTCTGCTTTTTGCCCTCCGTTAATAGCCATTTTCTCCATACTGCCCCTTTCTTTCCTTCATGAATGTACACGCACTCACAAACACACACACACACCCTGAGACAAATCTCTCATAATGTCTCCAGATTATACAGACGGTCACAGGTGACCTAACAGCTGCACACTTTGACTCTGTCCAGGCCTCCCTGCTTCAGCGAATGTGTGACAGAAAGAAGAGAAAAAGGGAGACAGACAGAAACTGTACACACACACACACTGATTGAGTGGGTATCAGGCTTTTTCCGAATTCACTGCTTCATCTTACGTAACATTAAGTGAAAAAAAAAAAATAAGGATGTGTATTTGACTGATTGCAGATGTCCTATCATTGTGATATTATGTAACTTCCGCACCTTAAAGAAAAAGCGGAAACTAAAAATGGTATTTAAAGCTACATGACAAGACAGGAAGGAAATCTGATGTATATGCACACTGATTAAAGTGAATGCACAGGTTTATGTGTGTGTGCATACGTCCGTAAATGTTCCTTTAGCTGTATCCTTTATGTTACCTGGTCGAGGCACTGGTTGCGTAAATAGCGCATGGCCTGCTGAATTCCCTGAGGGAGGGGCTGCCCTGTACGCTGAACGATGACTTGTAGTGGCACTCCAAACACATTTCTGTCTTTGTAGTCCCGCACCTTGATCCGCTTCATAAACTTTGGCACAGCCCTGCAACAAACACACACACAAGACAAGAAAACTCATCAATCCATGATTCATTTTGACAATGATTTTTTATGTGAACTTAGCTGTTTAGTTGTAGAAGTCGTTTGAACAGGTCAACAAGGTAAACAGACTCAATTTATATGGCTTGTTTTCTTTTCTATTGCCCACTAAAAGCACTTTACACTGCATGTTACCATTCACAAACATGCTAACAGCAGTAGAGTTCATACTAAGAGCCAACCTGGTGCTCAAACACACACACAAACACACACACACACACACACACACACACACACACACACACACAACAATGTAAGAAC
>JAQNCA010000024.1:8231362-8248982 GCA_029783725.1 Acanthurus tractus
GTAGAGTTCATACTAAGAGCCAACCTGGTGCTCACACACACACACACACACACACACACACACACAACAATGTAAGAACCATGAGGATCAATGCGTGGTTCAGTATTTTTCCGACACTTTGCCATGCTGACAATAGAAACTGGGATTGAACCAATAAACTCTCTGTTAATGGGATTACACACACTTCCTCCTGAACCACAGCCGCTCTTGTATCATGTCTTCTTTCTCACTATTTCTAAAATGAGGAACCAACCAACAACAAAATAATGTTCATTAGGAAGTTATTTTTCACAATAAGTTACTACAGACTTAGCTTGTTTGTGTGTTTTAAGCATGTGTGAGGTAAAAAGAAGGCTTTTGCAGAAGCCTGTCTCCAGGTTTATGGGAGGGGAGGATAAACTAAGTGCGAGGAGAATTGGGGGGGGGCAGGTTTTGTACACAGGGGTGTCAAAAGGGGAGGATCCCACTGTTTTATGCATCCGCTCAAAGTGTCTGTCTCACTGTTTGTGACTCTGTGTGTGCGTGTGTCTGTGAACGCCAAGTCTCTAACCGCAAACCCAATAGCTGAAACATGCAACTTGGGCCATTTCACAAGAATGTACCCAGAGATTTATGGCTGCGTGCCTGTGTGCATGTGTATCTGTAGGGACATGAGTGTGTTTAGCGGAGAGATGCTATGCATGACTCAGGACAGGCTTGTCTTTGTAAGAGCAGGCGTCACAAGACTCAGAACCCTTGTCCCAACTGTAGTTTGGAAAAAAATGAAAAAGGATCATTTTATGATCCCGCCCCGGAATTCTGAAAATGTTGTGGGCCTCAAGTGGCCAACAAGTGGCCAGTGTCTTTCAGTGATCATTCGGTCTGTCATAAGACAAGCAGGGGACATAACACGTTCTATTCCTGTCCATGGCAGACCTCGGGTAGAAGAGACAGATGGAAATATCTCGCAAATGGAAAAAAACCCAACAAAATGACGTGATTTGTCACATTTAGTTCAGTGGACCGTGTACTGCCATGCAAAAGTTATTCCAGGTGTTAGTGATGCTAGGTAACCTTAATTTCTTTTAAACAATTTTGGAACAATTATGTTTTGTAAATGTTCTAAACTGTTATATTTTGTAAATATCCCTTTTGCTCTGCCTTTAGTTTCACTCAGTAATGGACTTTTCCCCAGTGTTTTCCTTTGGACAAAATAGAGAAAGGCAGTTATGCAAATGAAAAGAAAGGCCAAAATTAGGCTTTAGGTAACAAGGATGGTGGTAGATGCCAGTGGATAATCACAAAGAGCATTTAAAGGGAACTTAGACCAACAGTCTGGAATTGGTGGAGTTGGAGGGATAATTGTTGACGACAGATCTTTCCAGCCTCAAGCTCTTATAACACCATGCGTGTGAACTGCCATGATTGCCCCGTTGAGAAAAAGACAATGTACACCCCTTCCCAGCAATTACAGGCCTGGGAAAAGAATGTGAAACCCAACCTCTGTGGACAGCCGTCAGCACACTACACAACAACCTGCAGATGGAGGGGATTGTGAGATGGGCGGGATTGAAGGGCGGCAGTTGGAAGGATGGATGGTTGAATGGATAGATTCAAGGGCATTGCTTATAAGGAACAATTATTCAGACCCAGAAGGCCTTTTACAAGAAAAACAAGCTTTACAAAAATCACTGTGTGAGTGAGGGTCGAACAATCGCCATACAAAATCGCCTTTGTGTTCCTCACCACCAGTGCACTCACCAGCTGAAGCCATGTTTGTTTGTAGGGGTGTGTTTCTCCAGCAAAGCAGTGAGCTGCAGCAGCGAGAGCTTTTGGAGCAGATTCATCTGTAGCACGGACTGACAGCTGATCTGGAGCTGGGCCGAGGCCAAACTGGGCCGATGGGAGTTCTGGAAGCTCGGCCAGCGGAGCTTCTGCGGCCTGGAGCGCAGGGAGACAAAAGGAGGGAGCACAAATTGAGATGTGAGAAGAATAATGTTGATCAAATAGGCACAGTTTAAATCTTAGGATCTGCGTCATGCTTTTGTGTATACATAAACTAAGCAAAGCCACACAAAGTGTTTGTAGTTTTATCTGCAGAGCGATCGGTTCAGGAATTACAGGGATTTATGTACACATCAATCAAGCGACTGTCTGAAAGACCAAAAAAACCCATGTCCTCCCCCCCAAATGTAATTCTTTGGGTGGATTCCTGAAGGAACAGCAACAATCCCCATGGAGACCAAGCAGCATTCCAATGTATTCAACACCATTATGTAAGGAGAGAAGTTTCAGCATGTCGCCCTGTTCATCCTTTGCTGTCACTTCCTTAGACAACTCCTCTTTTGCAGGTACCTCACTGTTTGTCTTTCTATTGTTTTTTTTTGCCCTGGAGCTTTCTCATACACTAAGGTAATGTTTGGCATGAGTTTTATGGTGCACAATTAAAAGTATGAGCCTGTTTGGAAGTTGCAAGTTGAATCACAGTTAAAGGAAACTGCATATGTGCAAAAAATGGTTTAGATGTTCTTTACTGACCTGCTGGTTCTGGTTAGGGATGCACCGACACCAGAGTCTCTCCTCTCTCTCATCCCTTCCTCTCCCTCGCCCAGCGGGTTTCCCGTGCTGTCTTGGTCACTTCCGTTCTCCGTCTCCTCCAGACGGTTCTGCAGAGGAGAGGAAGGGCATGGAGAGGCTGAGTCCAGCGCTGAGTCTGAGTCTCCTTCTTCCTCTTCCTCCTCCTCCTCCTCCTCTTCGCCTGTCACAGCCTCGGACCAGGCGTTAACAAACCGCTGCAGGCCGCTGACGTGTTGCAGCACTTGCTCCAGTTTGCATTCATCCCCATCCTCCTCCTCCTCTCTCTCAGTGTAAGGGACGTTGTCATAAAAACTGAGACGGCTGTCAACGGAGCCTGAGGAGCCGCGACGCTGGCGTCTGCTCTGCCTGAGGATCACAGAGTTCCCATTATCATTCCCGTTGTTATTGCGTGAACTCCTGTCCTGCAGGGCTTTGGGGAAGGTTCCTGGCTTGTGACCTTCTGGTAAGTAAAAGAAGATCATGCCCTCCTCTTCCTCCTCCTCTTCTTCTTGCACTTGTCTGCCATTGTCTCGAACACTGAAGTTGTTCCTGCGGTTCTGCTCGTCAACCGTCATTCCACTGCTGGCTTGGGAGGGGATGGGTGGGGCAGATTTGGGTGGGGGTGTTGGCTGTCGATCAACAGCTTGCTGGGGAATGCTGAAAGGATCAAAACCCTCCAAGTACATTCCTCCTCTTTTACTTGAGCCTGCAGCCGTGCTGTGGCTGCGAGCACGAGTCACCGGGCTCGGTGTGCTGACTGCACTTCCACTGCTGGCTTCGGACTGGCTGCTCCCAGTGCTTCCAGTGCTGCCGTTGCTGGTCTGAGTGGAGTAGGATACGGAGCGATTCCTGTTAAGTGTCATAGTCTGAGTGGGATTGCGGTGGTGATTGAGGTTCTGGTTGAGGTTGATACTTGAGATGTCCACACAGTTGAGCCTCCGTAACTTGTCATCATCCAGACCCTCTTTGATGACAGGGCCACTGATTTCGATCTTCCCTCCACTACTGCTCCCCTTCTTCTTTCTCTTGGAAGTGGTCCCACTGCGCAGCCGTAGACTCTCCATCCTCTTGAGGAAGCTCTTGGCTCTTGAGCGTGTGCTCTTTCCACTGCCTCCCCCTCTGTCTAGACTCCCCCCTCGTCCGCCCATCCCTGCTTTCACATCGAACGTGAACTGTCCAAGTGTCTCCAGAGGTGATGGAGGCATCCCATCAGACAGGGAATCCTCATTAGCACATCCTGACCCTCCTGTGCCTGACGACGAACACATGCTGGCTACAGAACTGGCACGAGTGGCACCAGCGGCTACGGCTTCATTTGTCAGGGTGACACCATGGCTCTTCTCTTCTCCTCTTCCTCCACTCCCACTGCTGTGGATGGAGCCCACTTCAGGCTGTTCGCTTAGATCAGTCAGCACACTTTCTGAACTGTTTCCTTCGCGCAGGGCAAGCTTGCTCTTTTGAGTTATTTGGTCTTTGGGGAATGGGGGCAGGACGGCATCTGTTGGCAGTGTGGAAAAAACCTCAAGCTCCTCCAAACGTGACCAGCGCTTGCTGTCCCTCTGGAAGGTCCAACGACCACTGATGGCACATGGCTCATCCTCATCAGAGTCCTCACTCTGGAAATGGGAGAAGGAGGAGTTCAGAGGGAGAGGGAGGAGGAAATAGCAAGAAGAGAAAAAAAGAGAGGGTACAGTTAGAGTAATACATTATGTACTGCTCTTTTTCCATTTCTTCGCCAACATTCCTCACCTTGGTCCAGGAAACTTTCTGGAGTTATGGAATTTATTTTAAACTGTTGCACTTGCACATTGCTTTCTTAATATTTATATCCAGTTTCCATTTAGTTCTTATGGTGGTCACTTTATCATGTCTCATCTGCTTTTTGTCTGATTGTTATTACTTGCTATTACAATTTTTTTTTTTTGCCTTAGCTTGTTAGTACTTCACTTTTTTTGCACTATTCATGTCTGCACTGAATAAGTTACTGGATGCCTGAACGCAATGTGGAATTAATCACATATCTAAGTAAGAATATAGAAAAATCAGATGCCTTCTTGTCACAGGAACCTTAACATAAGCAAATCTAATGAAATGTACCTCACAGAAGATATATAACATGCCCACGGGGTATTAAAAGAGCAGTTCTGCAAAACATTATCTTTAACCAAGGTCTTGTGGTTAAACACATGATTTAATGACGCTAAAATATCCACAGTCAACACGTAAACAAGTCTAAGATACTTCCTGACTGTATGGAGAATATACAGAAGACAAAGAAGTTACTGAGTCACGTCTAGTGTATGCACCTTCGCAAAACACACACACCTCCCCCAATTTGGTTAATCTACCTCAGGCCCTGGAGGGAGTTCAGGAAATTCCATTATGACCCCCATAGCTCACAATGCAGCCGGCCAGACTGGGGTCAGCCCCCCCCCCCAAAGTCTTTATCCCCTCTGTCTCTTGATAGGTACAAACATACACTGCTACAGTCAATCCTTATTCCTCATCCATGACAGAGATATCTGCACTCTTTCAGACACACACACACACACACACTCAAATGAGCGGTCCCAAGAGAGGCTTCTTTTCAGTTCTCAGTCACAGTGAACGACCAAAGCTCATAAAACCAAAACCACAGACCACAATTTAAACACCTCCCTCTCTTCATCTTTCTAAAGCCATATCTGTAATCTGAGCCCCCCAAAACACAAACATTTTAAGATCTGTCAAAAGAAAAACTTTTAAAGCGAGATAGGCCTGAGGGGATTTTCAGCAATAATTTGAGCACACTTTATAAGGATGCCAGGAAATTTGCACTTTGAGTTAAAAAATCCTTAAGAAAAATGATAAAATCCATAAAATCCATGCAAAACAGGTCAACAGACTGACTGTCCCTTCTGAAACAAACTTTACATACAGGTATAACTATTTGTTATTTATTTTTTTATATTATTTATCATGTTTTTGCAGTGGAAATATGAAGTAACTTAAAAGATTTGCAAAGAGAGTAAACCACCCCCTTCTGTTTGGGTCTTTTATAAAAGTCAATCAGAGAATTTTGGGACAACGTAAAGACCATGGTGTTTCTTTCTTTGGCTGTGTTGGTTGAAATGTGATTTAAAGGTAGTATGCTTTTCATATTCTTCAAACTATGAAGCCACCAAAGCTTTCACTTCAACATTGCCACTTTAAAAATGATCAGGATTACGCTATATGAGAACTATTTACTATAACACTTAGACAGAGTGAACATATCGGAAAGGAGGACAGACAGGGACATGGAAACTTAAGAGGGGATGCTAAGACATGAGGAGATCAATGCATTCCTCAGAGGCGTGGGTGGGGGTGGGGGGGTTGTCATCCCACAAAGATGGCAAATAACCTCTTTGACTCCTCTCTGTTGACTCCTGAAATGAAAGGTGCTGGAGAAAGAGTCACCCTAATGAATACCACCACACAAAACAAGGATGCTACTGTGTAGCACTTGAGGTCATTGGGGAATTAGGTTGGATTTGTGTTAAAAGGAGCAATTTGTGGCACATAGTGATGGTGGAAGTCAGTCTAGACTTTCTAGTTAGGTTGAAACACGCATGACCTAAAACTTTGATACCAAGAAAATAATTTTCCTTTCTTCCAAGAGGAAAAACACTCTCCAAAAGACCTGTTACTTGAGTTAATTCTAAGATTGTGTTGTTGGAAGGGCTTATGTTTATCCTAAAAGCTACTTTAAAACACACCATATTGCAGCGCAACAAAAGCTGCATACTAATTCCTTTTATGGTTTAGCTAAAGGTATGAGGAAGTATTGAGAAAGAAGGGGAGTGCGCCTTGAGTAGGGGAAGGTCCTGGTGAATGCAACCCTTTCATTTAGACATTAAAGCTATCCTCCTTCCCCCTAGGGTCCTCACAGCACACTTGATATAGAAATAAACTCAACAGGTGCCTTCTCATTAAACAAGATGTGAAAAAAATGCAGCTTTGCCCCGTGGACACGAGTGAACCGAAGGTTGAGGGCAGCAACTGCAATTGTGGTTGAGGAGTCGAGAAAAAGGGGGCTTCTCAGAAAGGAGTAGAGTTCATGTGTGTGCATGTGCACTTACTCTTTTTCTTTGTGGTGATATCTCCAGTCTCATTAGAGCACACTTGTTGAGGGTGTTCAGTCTCCTGCAAATACAAAAAGAGAAAACACATGCAAAGTTGGCTACTTTTAAAACAGGCTTTCAAATGTTCTAGTCTGCTGATTTTTGTTCCTAAAACCCAAACTTCTCATTGCTAAGAATGATGGAATAGGTTGTATGATGGAGGACAGGATGAAAGGGGGAGGAAAAACAGAAGAGAGGAAGAGAAAGACAGAGGGGGAGCTCGGGGTGAGTCCAGGCTGGCTAATGAGCTGCTGAAGTATAATCCCCACATGAGCGGGAAGAGAATGAGAGGGAGACAAAAAAGGAGAGAGCCAGGAGAATGAGATCTGCTGGAGTGGCGACGACAACTTTTGGGGGGGGGGGCAGAAAGCTTATCCCCCTAGCCACCTGGAGAAGGGGAGCGAGGGCGGTGGTGGGGTCCACCCTCTGGAGAGCTCTTAGAGCAGATCATGTAACAATGGAGAGCTGATGGGATGGGAACTGAGGGATAGTTGGGGGGTGGGGGGTGGGGGGGTTGAAAGGCTGCCCAGATAGGGGATATTGAGATGATAGCTTCCAGATGTATGGAGGGGACACCTGCTGTGGTTTATAACTGGGAGTTTGAATTTGATGAAGGAATACACTCCATTAAAGAGTCATTAACCTTCTCCTAATATGCTAATTAATATGGCAGGACTGTAATGCAAGCGCAGTCCCCTCCAATGATGCTTACTGCTATTAAGCCCTTTCTTATACACAAAAACCAAGATGTCTGAAACTTTATGAGGCTTTAAAACCATTTATTCCCCAATTGTAGAGACAAATGAAGGAGTGTCTCTGCTACATTAAAAGAAAAGACAGAATGTCAAAGTATTGTAAGATGGTAGCAATGCTGCAGTAAGAGGAAGGGGCAATGTTTGTGCTTGCCAGGACACACAAAAGACTCTAATGACTGAAGTAAACACTGTAAGTCAAAGAGAAAGAACAAAATAACTAAAGAAGGCATGGGCATAGAAACTCAAATGGAGTGAGAAATCTGAAGAGGACATGGCTCCAAGGTGCTTATCGTGTCATTCTTTCATCTCATCGGCAACTTTCCAAAACACGCCTCCATTTGAAGTCATGCCCTCATGGTTTCATTTAGGGGGGAAAACAAGAGATAGTACATGAAAGGAAAAGAGGAAGAATAAAAAAGAATGCTGAAACACATCACAAGAAAGTGAAAGAAGTGAAGCAAGTTAAGTACAGCTTGTAATCTCACCTGCACAGAGCCTCAATAGCATCCCGATCAAGGAAGTCATGGTCTTTGGTGACTGAGGAGATGTCGATGGGAAACTGGGCATCTAAACAGCAAGGGTCAGATTAGTGTGGATATGTCCCCGCTGCTGATTGGATCAATGTGTTCAGATTCAACTAAAGATACAACCCGTAGCCTTAAAAAACACCCACCCACTCAAAAACACCCACCAGGGCCTTCCGTCCCACCTTCTACCCCCATACAGCCTTGATGAAAAGCTAGGAGAGGAAGTAGCGTCTTAGTCGACCAAACAAACACAGCTGCAGCTTTCAGACCCGACAGGCAGGGGGGATGTGGAGCGCAGAGGGAGAAAACAGGGGATTGATTGAAGAATGACAATAGGTACTCCACCGCTACTCTGAGGTCTGACTTCCTTTTCTCCCTCATGTTCTTTCTCCCCTTGTCTACCTCATTAAAAGGATCACTTAACCACCGACTCACAGCTTTAGTAGTTGTACAAATATAAAGTATGACTTTAATCATAAAGAATATCTAAACACCATTGTCCGGTACAGAAATGTATCAACAGATTTTAAGATGTTTTCTGGAATGTGTTGACCCAACCCAAAATGGGAATCTTGAATCTAAATCCCTGGGGGGCAATAATAATAAGAAAAAGCTCTTTGAGGGAGGCACCTTTAGCCCACTGTACTGAAAAAGGGCCTATCAGTTTGCTTATCTTTAGTGGGGCAATAGTCTTGACAGCACAGACAATAGAGATTGTCCCACAGATACAAAGGAAGGAAAAATGTGTCATGCGTCAGCACAAATTCCAATTTACGTGGAGATGACTGCAAGTGACAGACCAGTGAGGGTGTCATATCTGCACAATGGTGGATTTTGGTTTGCACTTTTGTTTGTGTAAAAACAGTGTCATCACCTTTTCAGAAACAAGCTTTCCGTTCAAATAGGAAACATTTCACGGCTTAGTGGCAACAAGCAATGACTTGTTGACAATGGTAGCCTGGGCCTGCTGTCATCATTCTGTAGTTACATAAGGACGACTGGTAGGCCCACGATCTGCCACTGTGTAGCTGGTGTGTCTATATGGAGCGTAAAGAATGTTTGATTTATTTTGGTAAGTGTGTTTTTTAAACTCAAGGGTCACGCAAGCATTCTTTCTCAACCATTTATTGATGTATGAGTAACTCAAGACGGTGTAAAAAAAACATAGGTTTTGTTTATATTAACACGTGAAGAAAGACCTTTGGTCTTAAAAAAGAGTAACTCTACATATAGTTAATGTTTGGAATATTGTGGCCAGCGCTTGTGTGGTTTTAACTGCATAAGCACAGCAAAGTGCCGGTCCTAAGGAAAAGCACAGCCCCCTCTGGAATGTTATGCTATGTGTGGTGTGTATGCATGTGAAGGAGTGAGTGGACATGCTGGTGTTTGTGTGCATAACAAAGTGATCTTCCACTTGAACTAAACATTATCTTTTAGAAATTACCAGATGGAAAATGTGCTCACAATCTGGTGGAATAACTACAACTATCTCATTTACCTGAATAAAGAAGGTTTTGACCTCACTTTAATTGAAATTTTAAAAATGTGCTAACTGATATCTGCTCAGATTTTTTAGCCTGCAATACCTGGTATAACTGTAGCTTTCTCATAACAAAAGTAATGAGAAAGTGAACTTTTTCCCCTTCCTATCTTCTCCTCTTGGGGGTGGGTGGGTGGGTGGGTGGGTGTAAGTGGGTGGGGATGGTCTACAGGGGTCCTTACCTTCATAAAGTTGGGCGTACTGTGGGAAACCTGCTGCTCGGAGCCAGGTACAGGCTTCTTTGGCTTCAATCTCTGCAGGACACAGAGTGAAAGCACACGTTAGGTGTTGAAAAGACATTTTGACCCACCTGAGCAGAAAACACACTCAACGTACACATAAAGTAACACACTAAATAGCCTGTAATAACATGGGTTATTGAAAAAAAAAACTTTGAGTATAAAATATACTGAAATTAACGCAAAGGCTTTTTTTTATCATTAACTGTTAATGACATGCCATGTGAAATATATACAACTGTCAAACTATCAAAGAAAAACAAAACTCTGGAGCTGAGCACTGCAGAATATCAGCAGCTTATCAAATGTGAACCTCTTGACCTTATTAGCTCTTTCTCACTCACTACTCTCCTCTCACCTGTTTTTGAGATAGGGCTCAAAGCATCCTCAGTGCAAATTTGCTAACTTCCCCACCAAGTGTGCGCCACCAAGTCTTGTGTGTCTTGTATTGTCTTGTGAATGCAGGACTGCCCCCCAACTTCTGCTCCCTCATTATGCTGATATAGAAAATTTAAGGGAACCCCTGTTAGTTGATGCATGAAAGAGAGAATGTTTTTACATATATGTCAAATCAAGGCTTCCTAGGGATCCACCAGTGCCACTGCTAAGACTAACAATATTATGGTAGGGCAAACTCATCCAAAACCCCATTTAAACACAAGGCGTGACATTTGGGCTTGTTATGCTAAATACTGACTGACAGTCGAGGTCCACTGTCTCATAGGAGCCATGGCTTCGTCTCCCAATTATCTGCTAAAGCCCTTTAGTTGACGTGTGCCAAATGGCTGCAAACATCCCAGCTTTCCAAACTGCTCCATCACCCCCAGTGTCAGAAGTCTATAGACAGAAGACAGACAGTAACATGTCCCCAGGCCTTAAAGAGCTGACTTTACAATGTCCTCTGTAGTGGAATGATGGTAAGTACCGATGTAGCACAGCCATGAGAAAGACTTGTAAACCAAAACCAGTGAAACAAAGGCAGGAAAAGATACCAGTAAACCATGGATGACAGTGACAACATATAGAATGACTGCAAGCAACTTGGAAGACATACTTGTTAATCCTGTTATCACTGCAAGAACTGTGTGAAGTCTGAATTTAAGGCAGAACAGTTAAATGTTTCCACTTCAGTTAGTACAATCCATGCATTTAGACGCTGTAGTAATGTCCTTTACACCTTTAACGGGGGTGCTGTTTTTGGCCGAGCGTGACTGAGCTAATAGCTACCACCGGTTAGGAGATGCAGAGTAGTTTATTTTATCTTTGAAACACTAGTCTGGCAGTTCCACCTCATTTCAAGGCTAAATTACTCCAAGGAATTGTTCTTCTTTTTTTTTTTTTTAGCTCGAGCTCAAGAACAGGGGCGTAAAGGGAAAACAGACTGTGCCTGAAAAGGGACTAATGACTTTTCGGTATTTTGGTAGAGAACTACAGAGATCATAAAGAGATAAATCTGCATTAAACTATGTCAAACAAGTGAGACATTAACCACTGGTGTTTGACCTGGACAAAAGAAAGGTGACCATAAAATACTGTCAGACTAACAGAGGGGTCAGAAAAAGCGAAGGGTCTGGGCTCAACCACATAAGAGTATTTACATACCAACAACAAGCCTAGACGGCAGACAAACCCCCTAACAACAAGGTGTGACACGACAGAGACAGGGTCTCTCCACTGCCACAACAGGGGCCACTACTCCTGAAGCAACCCCTTTGACACCCACATGCACCCGAGTGTCAAATAACACATTAACAACTATGTTTCAACGCCATTTTATTTGACAAATGAATTCTATTTTTCCTTGCAGATGTGAGACGGAATGTCTCAGAAGCTGTGTGTTTGGTGGGTGTGTTAAGCTAGGTATTTTTGGAGCGCACTGAACCCAGAGGACCGTAGAAACCAAAGGGTAATTATACCAACATTCTTGAAAGTGTGCACTGCGTAGAGCTTGAGATTCTTGTGTTTGCTTCAGTGTCTTGTGTGTGTTTGAGTGTGTGTGTGTGTGTGTGCACAGGCCAGCTTGTATGTGTTTGCAAAGACCAACCTCATGTTTAAAGACAAACCACTCAAAAGACAGTAAAGCAATTGATATGCAAATGAGACATAGAAAAGCATGGTTAGCTTTCCACCCCCAAATCCCCAAAAGACAGCTATGGGATCCATTAAGTGTCTTTGGAGGGAAGCTATCCAGTGACACACCCCAACGGGCTTGAATGTGTGTCAAATCTACTTTACAGTGACATGATGTGGCCTTGGAGCTCCTAGGTAACAAAATAAAGACAGTGTTCCCTGTGCGATGTATAAAGCTGAATAATATTTGTTCCTGCACCACATTTCGTCTCTATTTATTCACTGAGTGCAGCAAGAATAATTTTCTATCTTTTGTTTGGCTGCAGGAAGTGGACAGGGGCATGGGGCATCTGGCACAAACAACCTAACAATAGAGCCGCACACAGATGTAGTCTCATGTATCTGGAACAAAATAAAGCAGGATCAGCAAGGTCAGAAAGGAGGTTTATAAGAGTTTCTCAGGCATTTCAGTCTTTATAATTTCATCTTACAACACTTCTTCCACTACTTTACATTTCCATTTGATCTGATAACCTAAGATTCATGGGTGTATTTCAGTTTTTGTCTTCCTTCACTGTCCACGCCAATTCCTTAGCCCCCGCCAGGGAACTACCTCACTTCCTCTTCCTGCTTCCCTCACAGGAAGAGAGCAGAGCGGCGCTGCAGTGGCCGCCGACCACCCGGCTGTAAGGCCCTGCCTTCGTTTGTTCCTGGCCAGATAATAGGCTGAGAGGCAGCCAAGACAAACACTGGCTCCGGTGATTGTGTGTATTTACCAAACGTCCTTTATGGTAAAAGACGGCTCCAAAGCCCCACTGGACAGCTATGCTATATCGCAAGCACTGAGCACTGAGAAGTCCATTCACTGAGTTATCCTCAGACTGACTGAAGTTACCTTGATAATGATGGTGGTTCTTGGTCTACATGTGCCAAGGTTTCTTAGGTACAACAGATTACAATTGAAGAAGAAGTAATGGCAGCATCAAAGATTCAAAGCCCACTTCAGTAAAAAAAACTTAGACTTCATATCCTTGCAAACTAATTATCCCACAGCTGAATACACATTTCTTTATTTGGAGAGTACAGCACATTCAGGACACATTTCTTTTCATGTGGTGGCAACTGCAGATAAAGAGGTAAATATCTCACCATTTTGACCCCAAAGGCTGCAGACTATGAGCTAAAGGCGAGACCTCAGGTATCAGCAGCACATAGCTCCCCTGTTTGATCATCTAACTACTACCACAAATCAAAGTGGAAACCAGGCCAGAAGTAAAGAAATGCAGACAGTTTCTCTTAGTTGGTTGAAACGCACAGCCATACATTTTTCTGGCTGATATACATGAGCAAAAACAACACAGTGAAAGACCCCAACACACACAGTCGGAAGGAAAGATTAGCGTGAATATCAGCAGACAACATGACTAATAAATGTACAGCAGATGTTTATAGAGATTTCACACAGTTCATGATAAGCTTTTGTCTGGAATTTGGCAAAAACTGAACAGCTGCCAGTCAGGGTAAAGCGTCACCAGCTGCACTGACTTCTAAAATTATCCATTACAGTCTTTCATTTGCTTTCCTTTTTGCCTGCTGTCACCCTCATCTTCGCTGCTCGCTTTGCTTATTTCAACTCTGCCTGGCCCTTCTCCTCTCTCCTTTCCTGTGACAGGAAATTCTCACAATTGCCGACCAAAGTTCCCCCTCCATCGCAGGAGGCAGCGGGATCTGGCTTGGCCGAGTCTGAATGCTCAGCTCCAGTGGGAGTTTGTCAGCAGCTAGCAAACAAAGGATGCTGCTCCCCACCTCAAAGGCTCTGCTACATACACGGCAAACTGGAGGTCAAGAGTCTGAATGCAGATTTTTTTTTCTTTTTTTTTGTACAGGGGCTACGTCTTTGAAGTTGGCAGATAGAGAAGAAATGTTTGACTAACTGCTGTTGTGAATTCAAGTGGCTTATCTGGAATTACACGATCATCGCTGGGTCTCCAAGTGCTGAATGTAAAACAACCCAAGAGGCAGGCAGAGGCCTCTTATCAACTCCATGTCTGAGTGGGTCGTTTTGAAGGAGCTGCAAAGTGGGTCCCAGGTGATGTGATAAACCAGGCCAGACTTTGTGGCTCAGCAGTAATCTACAACAAGCAAAGCCGAGAGCCGGATGCTGCTGATGTTTGTCCTTAACCTCAACAGGAGCAAAGGACAAACTCATGATGTGTCCATGAACTTGAAGACCATTTTTTGGGGCTTTATTAACAATCTGACTCTATATGAAACTAACTCATAAATTATTCAATATTTTCAATACGTCATTTAATTGTGAAACATTTACGTAATAAAATGCCAATAAATACTGAACCTATTTTATTTAATTTGCTGAGTTGTGTTCTTACATTATCCTCAATGTTTTTAACCTTGTGCAAACCCAAAGAAATCTACACTTTTATTCAAGGTAATGGTGCATTTCATTTGGTCACCTGTCAGTTGTGACATGGGAAACACCAAATGATTCTTGAACAAGAAAAGTACGAACTTGACTTCACATAATGTAAATCAAACTTAACTGATATATTGCCTCCTCCATGAACATTTCTGTCTGAATCAAGTCGGATAGATTTTCATCAGTGATTGTTGCTACTCAACAACAAACAACATCCCTGATCCCATGCTACTTCATGACATCATCAAACCATATCTTTTGTTTTCACTGGGTTAACTGAGAGACCTCTAGTGGCAGAAATCACAAACTGGGTGTTTAACAGCTTGAGTCAGTGTAACAGCATCCGGACAACTGGACAACTTTTTTTGATGTGACCAATGAAAAATCCTTTCAGTGCTCCACTGGAATGCAAAGATGGGTGATAACAGATCTTCCTCCTAGTTGGTGTTAGGTTTTGTGATTCCACGGCTGAGACAGCTGGTGTTCTCTGAGAGAGTCTGGCTGTTAGCTAAGTGAGACGATGCCAGGAATATCACCATCTGGCCGGCCTCAAGCAATGCCCCGTTGACACACACACACACACACACATACACAGTAGAAGAATAATGAAGTTACTACTATAGTCTATTCTAGTCATCTACAACCAGCCGGGTCAGACACGAATAAACAGATCCATATGAATGCAACCACACAGATGGCCCACATGGATCATCTCAGAGCTCACCCCAAAGACCCCCGTGCTCCCTGATAAAAGATTTATGCTCACAAACAGAGGGGGCCCTCGCCATGGATCAGGTGACCAGTCACATTCAAAGCCTCTGCTAAGCTTCCCATAGCCAGATGACACTCTACCTGTCTGAACTGCCCTCATGATTTTATCCATTCATAAACAGATCCCAGGACAGCCGAAGCACCCTCAGCAGGGGGAAGGTAAGAGCAAAAACTTAATATATGTGTCGTCTTACAGGACACTGAAAAACAGAGTGTCAGCTGGAGGTAAATCTTTCAGATGAGACCCTGGCTAACTTCCTGTTTCACGAAGAGTGCAGATGAAGTGTGTTTCCTCCATTTGCTCTTCTTCAACCACAAACACCAACTGCTGAACCACTTACTTCAATTTCTGACTGCAAGAAATTATGAGATATGCAGAAGAAGTCAGTGGAAGAGAGAACAAAAACTGTTGGTTACAAGTATTTCTGTAGCTTTACTGCTCCTCTACTGCAAAGTGTCAGTCCTGGCAGTGTGTGTGTGTGTGGGTGTGAGTGTGTGTGTGTGTGTGTGGATGAAGAAATACAGTGTCAGGGTCATAAAGTCTCCTGGTTACTGGTTACTTTGGGTAATGCTCATATAGCTTTTATTATAATGCCTAGGTGTCTCTGAGCACGTTCTCAATGGTTATATGGCTCAGCTGAATCTGAGCTCATATCTGCTCCAGACCTGAGCCAGCTGATAAGAAGCCATGTGTTGGAGCAAACAGCTACAACAGTTGAGACAAAGAGCAAAAGAGCCCACAAATCAAGTCGAGCTTGCCAGCACAGGACCGAAAACAGGGTTTTATACAGCCACAACACAACCCCCTAAAAATTCCCACCGATAGCAAAAGGTCGACAGTCAGGCAAAAGGCGCAGGCAGTTAAACAAACTGGACGCACTCGGATGGCAGAAATATGAGTGAGTGGTAGGACAAATTCTGGTGATCCTAAAAGACACTAAATATGACTCAACATCCCAGTTCACCACCCGGTTTCCACAACGCAGATTACAGTTTCATCAAATTTAAACCGTGGAGTCTGCGCTCTTCTGCCAGTTGCTCTCTTCTGATGTGCGCGTAAAAGCGCAGATATTGAACTAATATTTCTATTAGCCTAACTCAGAATAGCAATCATTGGTGCTCTGCGTAATTTTCTTTTAAAAAAGCTGGAGTTCAACAAAATCACAGAGGGAAAGGACCCTGGAGACGCGGAGTTGTGCGCAAAGCGGGTAGATGTCTTATCTGACAGCCCGCAGCGTTGCGACTTAAAGGCAACTTAATTGGTGTATTACTTAAAGGTAAAACTCATGCAAAACAACAGAGCATCGTACTATGAACACTATAGACTTCTTATTTCCCGTAGGTAAGCTGTACAGCATTTCTTATGGACAAACAGGAAACTTAACTAAATGTATAGGACACATTTTGTCAAGAAGTAAAAAAAAAAATCACAAAAACAATCAATTTCCAATCACGTATGGTATTGATTTTGAACTGACTTACGTGTTAATATCATTTTCTGATGTCTCGGTCGCGACCAGCCTCAGCAAAAACCAATGTCCCGGCTGCGCCCCGGCAGGCTACGACTGTCCAGTCAAGTCTGCTCCACTGTTAAGTCGAAGCCCGCATGATAAATCCAGCGTTAAGAAAACTCAAACTACACAGTCGGTGGCAAATGCTCCCTGACCGTCGCGCATCACAGTAAATCCATGGTTTTAATTAGATTTGGTGATAAGCAGAATTCCACAATCTTCAAAATCTTCTCAACTCTGTGACTCCCTGCATGGAGCGGTCCTCAGCAGGAATGTGAATGGAGCGTAATGTGATTCAAGCTTTAGGAATGGGCCACTCCGCCGTGGCTCCACCCCCCCCACCCCGCTCCGCGCCGCTGCTCCCCACCTGATAAGGAGCTGGACAGTCAGAACAGCGTCTGCAGCTCATAATTTGAAGGGGAGAAGTTCACAATGATCGTGATATCACGGCTCATGACCAAAAAAAGAGTTGTGGCTTTTGAGTTTTAGATCGATCTGAATCTACTCACATCTGTCGAGACGCTTCGGCTTTAGTTATTAGTTCCTGGTTTCATTCACTAATTATACTCGGAATTAAAATGTTTTAAAAAGCGAGAATGATCAACTATTCCCTCCAGGATGCCCCTCCATTCAATTGAGCCCCTGCCTCGTCGTCCGAGCCTTAACCACCTCCCCGAACAGGCAGCATTTGGTACCCAGTTTGCATATCATTGGAAAATACTTGAGACAACTGAGAGACGCTCTTTTGTGACGCGAGATTAGTCTGAAAAGCGTAAGTGGCGAAGTGAAAAGAGAACTGTTGCAGGTATGGTAATGCCCTTTGGGTGCTGCCCCCCCGCCCCGTCCATGACGCGCCAGACGCACGCACAGCACCTAAGGTTAATCCCACAATAACAGCACATTAAATCCTGAATGCAGCCCAAGACTTCGGAAAGTTGTGATGATGTTGATCTGCCTGAATAAAAGTAGTGATTTACAGCCTGTGTCTCAACTGCAGAGATTTTTACAGACTTGTGTGGGGAAGGGTTAGGCATTACTCATTTATTACACATTAACTGCTTTATTTCAAAAC
>JAQNCA010000024.1:8260570-8274369 GCA_029783725.1 Acanthurus tractus
TATATTATCTAATTGTTAGTGCAGAGTTTTCTCCTAAATAGTTATTATCCACGCTTTCAGGTTTAC
Source organism: Acanthurus tractus (assembly GCA_029783725.1). NCBI lineage: Eukaryota > Metazoa > Chordata > Actinopteri > Acanthuriformes > Acanthuridae > Acanthurus > Acanthurus tractus. The sequence continues at coordinate 8,260,637 of JAQNCA010000024.1, forward strand.
CAAATGCCTGGAGGAGAGTAAAACAGGGTCTTTTTTGAAAATTGTATTCTCCTTTTGAAAATTGTCCTCTTAGCCCTGCTGATTTTATCTGTATTAGGTCTCAACTGTCAGGGAACTTCAAGTCCTCCTGAACAAAATGACAAATGCAGAGTGTAAAGTATAAGGAGATGGAAAAAGGAAAATGTCTTTGCCTGAGGACTTGGAGCGGCTGTCGACTGCCTCATAAATAACAATACCGGCAACTTTCTAGTGCAGAGAAAATAAGGACTCAAAACAAGGTCAGACATGAGATGGAGGTGACCTGATTCTACACATCCATCACACTTCTCTTCACAGTTTCTTTGGCACATCCACTCACGCTTGATATCTCGCCTTCCCTCAGTCCAATTTCCATTTTCATAGCCAGGCAGCGACATAGCTCTAGGAATAGCGATGTCTGTTGGTTATCTGTGAATGGGTTGCAGTGAAATTAAGTCTTGACACCCAAAGCATGACTTTCCCTGACTTTGAGGACCCCCATCGGGTCAGAATTGAAACTTTTGCATGCTGCTCTATCTTGCCTGTGCAGAAACATAGAAGCATTTCACTTTCAGAAGCACAAAAGCAAACAGATTTGCCTCAGTCATTTGTACTTTGTTAGGAGTTTTAAGACAATGAACTGCAAATACTTTTTCTTTTAACTTCTGGAAAACATGATCATTTGATTAAGATATTATACAAGCCCAAATGTCTATTCAAGTTTTAGTTTCCAGATCCTTTGGTGGCGCATGCTGTCTTGTGACATGCATCAGAAAGAAAGGCAGCTATTCTAAAAACAAGATGTAAGTCATTAATATTTTGGAATCAGCTGTGCAGATGGATGATCCTCCTTCAGGCTGTCTGTGCTTGGGGAAAATTTATTTATGCACATCTCCCCATTAAATTGTGCAATAGTGCTTCAATTTAGCTGAAAGAACAGTTTTATGATGATACACACACAGTTTCTTGGGCAAAGACGCACGACAAAGCAGGTCTTTTTGTTTTCTGATAACACCAGGCTAAGATCCTGATCAGTGATTTGTAGATTTTATTTGATATGACAGCTTCTTGCATCAAACTGCTCTGCCAGTATAATTAGCGAGATTGGATTTATTTATTTGAATAATTAAGCTTTTTGCCTCCTGACTACTGAACAGACTGTCATGTCTGCAACATGCATGAAAATCCATTTGTTTATTTTCCTATATAACAAATGTAAAATTCTATTTTTAAACCAGTGTTATTCACATTTCAAGTCCTGTGTGCAGAATTTTCAGTCCTCAGGTTGCAGGTTGTAACTTCTAGCCTTGGGAGAATCTGTGGTGGATTCATTTACTAATATGATAATTTGCAGAAGATGCTATAATAGAAAAGTTCATGCTGAAGCTAGCCAGCTACTCCAAGCTGTAACTGGTCTCAAGGGCACAAGAAAGGCTGAGGTTATTTATTAAAAGGTAAGAAGCTAACGTTAGCTTTAAACTATTATTTTGATCACTGAACAGGATTATCAAATGTTAGCATAAAACTTTAACTGCCTGAGGCCTTGTTAAGACCTTATGCATGCGTAAGTCTCAAACTGTGGATCTCGAACATCTGTGTCTACAACTGCAGGGGCTCTTCAGCTCTGCAGGGTGAGTTTCTCAGTTTCCTTCAGAATAGTTCACCCGAACTAAATTCACACTTCTCGCTGCAACTATTCCTTGGGTCCTCAGCAATACATCCACTCTGCGCAAAGACAATCAGGTGAACAGTCGTCAAGAAAATTGAAGGACAGATGGATATTCCTTCATTTTATTCAGATGTCTCTAGTAAATGGCATTGAAAGGGTCAAATATACCAACAAAAGAATCAGGATTAGCTCAAAATCCTGTGTGGATTGGCTAAGTAAATTAAAGATGGCTAACCCACTGAGACCCGCTAGAGCCACAAAAAACAGCAGACTGACAGGAAATGAAGGCCCACTGGAGAGTAAACAAACAACATACCATGAGATCAGGCACCCCAAGAAGCAGTTAAGTCACCAGAGATGAGACCATTTTAATGGGGCACTAAAATTTGTTGTAAGTACCCATCTGGAAAAGATTCTTCTGGAATGTGGCTGTTTTACAACTAATGGCCAGTGACAAGTCGTCACGCCATCGACTTCCTCTTGTCTCACATCACCAGTCATGTTAGACGCTGCATCCCAAACATGATGGGTACCAGAACTTTAAGTGTTAAAGATGTTGACTATCATAACCTGCTAGCCTGGCCACTCTAAATAGATAGAAATATTTTCTATGCAACACAGTCTATATAGACGTTTACTGTTATATTCACATTATAAACTCTGCTTCTTATCTTACCCCATACCTCACAGGTAAAGATGGATGTGCATGAAGGAGTTGCCATGAGACGCACAGACACACTTAATGGGCTTTAGTTAATTCATCATCCTAAAATTCCAAGGGTACATTCATCAGTAAGGTCCTGACACACATGAATACATAACCATTATGTAATTTTTCTGTGCATTTTTCATCAAAACACATAGTTACATGCTATCATGGCGTAATCTGCCTACACCGGCCCCACTGACTGATGTGCTGATGATTAAACCCTGTCTTTCATGGAATAAGGACACAGTTGTGCTTTTATATTCTTTTATTGTGCAAAATCCCTCATAGGTATTTTAATGATGGATGGTCAATTGAATCTCTTGACACGTTTTGTCTTTAATTTTCTGTTAAGTCCGCTCCATCATCTGCTTTCTCACTCCCTGGGTTTCTCATTGACAGCATACGATTATCTTCTAAAATAGCACCATCAATCTCCCCTGTAGTATTGATTAAAGCTGGGGCTGCACACCACACACAGTAAGTCAAGGTGATAAAGACAGCTCTGCCTCTTCCAACAATGCAGAACTGCTTGCGACAGCATTCACACCATTTTGCTGACAGAGGTAAGAAAGGTGTAGAAGCGGACTGGCCTGAAAGTCTGCGGTGTGAAATCAGGCATTCTCTGGTGCCGAGGCAGGAGGGAATTCCAAAATGTGTGCAAATATTTGCCCACACCACTTTGAGGATCCCAAGTTTTGCCTGATCAGGAACTCTGTGAGTGCCAGCTCTGCTCTTCATCTCTGTACAATGTCGATGGGCACTTGAAATAGCAGGCTTGTTGTGCCAGCCCAGTTATATCTGGTTGTTGGAGTCTATGAGAGAGATAAGTGTCTGCCCAGGTTTTGTGCTGAACAATCACATCAGCTTCCAGCTGCAGGGATAAAGCATGGGCAGTGAATGGAACAATGAAGAGTCAAGAGTGTGCATCGAGTGAGCCACTTGTAGTCTCGTTGAAAAGTGCTGGACGTCTCACTCGAGTGATAATTAGGGTAAAGAGACACAGAAACCAAAAGTTGGCTGATTAGGATTCTGCTCACAAATCAGCAGACTGAGGCTGCAGCTTCACATTTATAAAGCTTATCTGGCTGAAGACCATTAGTTTGTGCTTTTTCTGGCACGACTTGCCTTCTAGTAATATAAAAAAGTGAAAACAACATCAAAATATGGTGATTATTTGTTGTATTGCTAGAATTTCATGCAAAAAGATGACTGACATTGATTTTATCTGGCAAGCTCAAGAGCTGCAGCCTGAATTCGGACTTTTCCTTAAGACTGAACAAGTCAGAGATTGCTGCATCAATGACACACACAGAGGGTCTTATAAGAAGCCAGTTAAAAGACACATTGAGTGAGCTCATGTGTTAAAAAAGAGAAAGTGAGAAAAGACTGGAGGAGAGGGAGCATGGTAGAACAAGCAAAGTAAACAAGTTTGGCGTGAGCTCGCTGGAGTCACCGGGTTTAGCAAAACATTCCAGAGTCTTCGAAACAAGTGGCCTTGTGAGTGTACAGGGGCAAAAACAAGGGTGCTTTAAATCACTGAACAGGACCACTGTTGAAGGACTCTAATTCAATCATAAATATCTCAAAAGTATTCAGCCTCCAACACCGAAATGTCAAGTTAAGTGACTACCAGTCACCTATGCAAGAGCAGGACAATCAATCAGAGTAACTGGCCAAAACTAATAAACTGGAAGAGGACAACATGGTTCACTAACATGAGCCTGGTGGAGCAAATATGATATACAGTCTTTATCCAATCATGTTTTTTTTTTTTACATAAAAAACTATACAGCCACAAAAATAATAATAAAACTTACATTTATCAAAAGCTCGTAAAGCTTTATTTATTACGTTGATTTAAACTGGTTAATGTAGGAGTCATATCTTATTTCAATTCTGCTGAAGATAAAAGAGACCGAAGCCAACAATACATCATATCACATCACTCATACACTGGTCGAGCCAAAATGCAGTCTCACACACTGTGAATTCATAACTAGTTGACTCTTAACATGTGGGTGTCACAACAAGCATGGTGACGTGCTGAAAAATCATTTGCAAAGTGAAGGCAAATTTTAAGAGTAATTCATTGGTGCCAGAAAAAAAAAAAACTCTTGGACAAAAACAGAGCAACCGAAACAGCAAACACTTTGTAAAAGACCTAATGAAAGAACTCAAGAAACTGATTTATTGTGTGAAGGTAATGATGACAGAGGACTCTTAAAAATGAAAGGCCTGAATGTAAAATACAGTCTATCAATCATTGTAATTTCCTTCTTCTATGTCATCATGAGTCAACACTGCAAGAATAAAGCATAAATTCTTTTGAGCACAGTGGGATTAGTTTATATTAATCCATAAATATTTCTAACGTGACACACCAGAGGGAATGTTTCACATCCATAGGATATATTTTTCCTGTCGGTCTGGGAAACAGCCCGTTGACAGCATTTGGAAGGGGCAGGTTGTTTTTCTTTTACAAATAAAGGAAAGTGATTGGACCATTGTTCTGTCTGTCACATTTATTACTCTTGGGCCAGAAGAAGAGAGAAGAGCAAAAACATTATTTCCACCAAGAGAAGGCTTCAGTGCTGTTCTCTGTTCTTCTTTTAATGAGGAAATGTTGCCCAGTTCCTATAAAACTGCAGCGATTACAGCGTCTACGCTGACTTCTGAAGCAGCCATCTTTGTTTACAAGCTCGCAGCTTCTCACATCAAAACTAAACCACCTCTTTCTCCTCAAAGGACACTGATTGGTGCGGTTATATTCTGGTTAATATATTTCATAAATGGTACTTAAATTTAATCATATGTTACAATAAATACAAACTCAGGGGAAAAAAAACTCATGAGTTAACGTTGAGTTGTAATAAGTGGTAGTAACAGCAATGATGAGAAGACGACATCTGGATGAAATATCAGCCACTAAGCTCACATGTCAACAGATCCATCCTCACAACAAGCTCAAGCCGGTGCCGTATGACCTAAGGCTATGAAAAAGTAGTATGCAGACTGTGATTTCATACTCTATAGTTAAAACACAATGCTCAAGGCCAAGACTGAACTTTAATGCTATATAAAGATGGTCAGTACATACTGCCTTCTGTTTTCCAATATAGGCTCTCTATGATTGACAGTGACTACAAATACAAGTTCAACATCTTCCTCTCTGAGGAAAACCACAAGACAAGCAAAGTTTTGACTGACATGTTTTTGAAGTCAAGTGCTGGATTAAATAAAAGTAAGACCAAAAGAAAACCACGCTGAGATAGGAAAATATGGACGGTGAGGCAGAGAGAGAAAAACAGTATGTTCCTGGCACCGATCCCATAGTCATGCCTAGTCGAGCTTGACTGTAATCTTATAGTGCACACGTAGGCCTGCTAACACAGTAAAAGAGTCTGTGCATGCTCTAAATCACTCACACTCACTTACACACCCACACACACAAACACTGTTTTTATGACCCTTTCAGCGATTCGAGTGTGGCACGTTTCACTCATGAGACGCACATGGACTTTCATAAAATCTCTGGCACAAACAGAGATGACAGGAAACACTGTTCTTGGCCTACTTTTTCGCATCCTCATGGCTAGGATGGCATGCAAGCACAAAAGTAGACAGTAGATCAGTTCATCTGCCTTGATAAATTAATAAGAAGGTTGCTATTTATAGATGCACAGATTGAGCAGCTTGACCTAAATCTGAGGGCAAACTGAAACGTGATGTGCCATCCAGAGAATTGGGGAATATAAAGAACATCGCAAGCTGTCCTATCGAATAAATGACTGGAAGGTGCTCAAAGTAAGTCAGTGGAATGTTCTCTGGATAACACATCATAAGCACATCTGTTGCAGGGAATGAAAGACACCAAAAAGTGGAGCGTCGTGGTCTCACTTTGACATGAAGACACTGGTGGAAAATGTCTCGTTTTAAGGGACAGAAATGTGCTCTGAGAACCCACAAGATCAACCAGACTTGAAACACATGTTGGGAGCAAAACCATAAACACTTTAATTAAGACCACAGATGTAAATGCCGCAACCCAACCAGCATCTGAGGATAATGAGTAAAGGAAGGCATGCATGGATGTCTAAAATGAGCCAAGTCTTCCTATATTTTGTGGCTCGATCCCCGTCGTTTTTATCCTGAAAATGTGTAGAACACATGTACAGAGATTTTCAGGTTTATCAGCAGGTAATTCTCATGTTTTCCTGCTAAATCCCTGATTAAACTTCAGTAGCTCTGTCCATTCTTGGGGTGAAAGTATCTTGCTAAAGCTAATTTGTTACATGGATGCCTGCTGCTTTTTTATTCAAAGAGATTTCTTCAGATGTCACAGTGGTGCGCCCTCTCTGACTTCCTCTTTGGACGTCCTTGAGGCGTGAAATAGTCCTGCTGATTCCCTGTAGAGTCCCATGTGGCCACAATGGGCCGAGGACATCTGTGTGGTTTAACAGTAGGCATGTCTGCAGACCTCCTGCCAGTCCACCCTTAAGCCAAATACAAAGGCCTGGTTGCCATTTAACAATAACACTCAGGCACAAATAGACAAGAAAACACACTCATATATCAAAAAATCAATGCAAAGAACTTTTGTTTTATTCACTTTAGTGTGTTAAGGCAAAAGTGTATTTTTTTTTACCTTTATAGGTTTTTTTGGGTTGGTGGGTCATTCATGTCTGAATCATTCTGGTCTGGTCGGTTACAGGCTGACAGGTTACTGACTTTATTCGGTACAAGGCATGTTTTTGTCTACCTGTGCCTGTGTAGTCATTCTGTGGTTTGAAAGGGACCCACTTGAGCTTACAAAGATGAATGGAGTGGTGTTGCGAGGGGATGTAGTAAGCGGAGTTAGTCGTGCATTGCATTTTTGGTACTCATTTTGGTATTAAATTGTGGCTCCACTAAGACTTAGCACAAACGCAGGCAGTCTGTGCCCTTTGTTTTGCTTCAGTTGGTGAAGGCCCACACACAGGCTCCTATGAAGTTACACAAACCTCTTTCATTAGAGTTGACTTCTATCCCTTTCTTACAAATTACTCAACCAGTATGCCCTTTTTTGTTAAGCACTTTGCAGCCCATACCTGGCCAGATCTGAAGCTTAGACGCCACAGTTACATGGCATATGTGGTAGACTACAGAACCACAAGGAAGCTTGCACATTAAATACATACACACAGCAAGTCTATAGGCTTGTTTGCACTGGATCTTTGTTTATACTACATAGGTAATTAGGAAAATTTGGGGGTGTTGACAGGTTTTCATGTGGTGAATCAGGGGGATCCCAAAGTGGTCTATTAAGTGGAGTCCCTGCTAAAAGATGTGTTTTTGAGAGTTTGAGGTGTTCAACTTGCAATTGATGTTATATAGTTATAAATATGTTTCTATTCTTGGATGTTGGAAATGTATCTGAAAATTTAACAAATAAAATATTAAATGTGAAACCTTCATTTACAGAACAATGTCACCTCTGGAGCTGCTCCCTGAAGGTTGCTGAAACAAATCACCAGCTGGAAACACCTCAGGTGACTGAGTTTCTTCAAGGCGAGCTTTTGTGTCTGTCAGAGTGCTTTACAATAACAGGAAAAAAGGGATCGCACAGGGATAATGTTTCTATTATGAATACAAGGAACATGAAGATTTTTTCACACAAGCTTGTGCAATTGCAAAAGAAAAAATCAGTGTGGCTACATGTGTGGTGGTTAACTGATAAGAGAAGCTAGCTATGCTTCTTGTTTTTTAGCTGTATCACTGACCATGCAAAAGCAACAGAATATGTCCAAGCCACAATGCGAGGTATAAACATGTGACTGTAGTTTCATCTTATATTGCTTGATATGTTACTGGTCAAGGCAAAACTGTCAATAATTGAATACATGCAATTATCGGTGCAACATTATATTAATGTAGGAGCTCAATGCTTCTTTTTCCATAAGCTGACATGCCAAAAAATCATACACTTTTTTGTTAATCCCTAAGACAATCTATATCCATATTCATACAAGTACAGCTACAAAAGGTCCCTCATCAGTGCATTCAGCATCACACACATATTCTGAAACGTAATATTTAGACATTTGCTGAAACATTCTAAGCCAAGATGAAAGTAGCGAACCTAATAGGCCCATTGCCTCTGTTCACATGACTTTGGAAAATGGGTTGATTGGCAAATCTTTGGTTGTTATGCAACAGCGTTAGCCAAGTAGTGTTATGATAGGCACAATAAATGAATTGAACCTCTCAGGTAGCAAGCCAAAAATTGTGCAAAAGGAGAGCAGAAATAACCTTCAGCTTGGCGCAATTTGTGATTACATGGTTACATCACACAAAGCGGGGCCTGCAGAATGGACACCATGTAGTGCACTGGACAAAGTGTGGGTTTTTTTGAGAACATGACATTTATGGAAACTGCCATACAGTAATAAGGTCATGTGAAACGGTTCAGCGAGCACACACGTAGGTGTCAGCAGGGCAAAAAGAGAACATGTCAGCATAAGTGACATGGAAGAGAAAGACAAATAATGTGCTGAGTGTTGCTAAACTAATCAGGCAGCAGTGACTGTACACTCTGTGCTGTGTCTCTGATCACAACATCTGAGTTTTTCTACTGATGTCCTCCCGTGTTAATTATTGTCTACTGCTCTGAATTCACTAGAAACCTTATCATCTTATACCATGGAGAGAGTGCTGCTGTGGAACAGTAAGTTAATGTGGTATGTAATGACTGCGATGCACTTTATATGAGTCCACTGAATGACATAAACAAAGACTTTTAATTGGATCTTTGCACATTTTTTTTGTAAAACCATGAACAAAAATGACCCTAATTATTTTTTTCTGTGCAACTGAAACCAACAGTCTCAGCTCAAATGCACTTATCTTAAATCAGAATGACAGTGTGACTTTACAAAGTCACTTGAGCCCTTGATGTACAGACTAGAGGAAATATTTTGCAGGCAGGTTTGATGACAGATTACGTTGTTGCTCTCTTTCTTTTTTACTATCTGAGCTGATTTCAGATGCCCTTTGACCTGTCTGAAGCTTAACAAAACCTATTTAAAAGAGAGCAGAAAGCATGCCATTCATTCCAGACACTTTTTCTACTTTTCTGAGCTGCTGAGTAAAGATGTTCATATTTATACAACCTCCAACAAATCAATCTATCACTGTATTCATCTTTTACAAGGCTGTGGAGCACTGAAGGCTGTGGAGCATTGCCAGCTAGCTCCTTTTACACAGATTGGTCAAGTTACGAAAGTTAGTTATTCTGCCTGTTATGTTCTGTATATAAGGTACAAAGACATTTTGGGTGGGTAGCATTGTTGTTTTGTCTTAAAGTCAGAAGCACAGTAGCAAAGCAGAATCAACAGCTATGTGAAAAGAGTGGGACTGGTCAGGAGTGTGAGCAGTTGGCAGTGACAAAAAAGAGAAAAATGTCAGAAAATTCTGAAAGCTCAGCGACATACAAGTGCAGGATGAGCTCATCATCATCAGCAGCATTTAATAAATGATAAATAATTGTCGTTGCCATGTTTTGCCACTGTTATTGTTTAGAAAGAACTGCAAGACACTGATGCATTTGAACTTCACGTCACAATGGTTGGTTCAATGTGAAAACAGGGCCCTAAAATTATGAGCTCATAGGTGGTTTTACATGATCTCTGTGTAAAAAAAGGCTACTGTTTGAGGCAAAAGAGAGTTTTTCTTAGAGCTATTAATCATGACCTGAATAAAGACTAGAAGCCCACACTGTAGCTTATGTGCTACAGTATCTGTTGCTGTCCTGTTGGAATTTCATACTTTTGGCCTGAAGGGAGGGATCAGAAAAAAGATGTCTGCTTTAAACTTTGGCCTATTCATAAACCTTAACTGCCTGAAGAAGATCAGTCTTGAAAGGGGGCTGGTTTAAGGGGCTCCCGAGAACAATAGCCCGACAAAGCCGTGATCTTTCTGATGACGTCTCCAATAGACAGTAAGCATACAGACTGTGAGTGACAGCTGGGTTTTGTCATTGCTTAAACTTGGTGTTCTCTGGAGCATGTTGTCCCCCTCAGCTGTAAACATGCTTTAAATATGTGATGTGATCACAGGGATGACGGGATGGGAAATGTCAACAAAGCTATTGGGTTTCAAGATGCAGGATGCTGCATGCCCTGAGTGCTATTAGCTAAGGCACGTGCATCATTAAGGATCACATGCCACAATCATGTCAACACCGTGTATTACAGCAAGATAAAAACCACATCTTTATTGAGTTTTGAAGTGAGTTTAAGATTATTTTGCAACCATAAAAGTCAGTTTTTTCTTTTTTTTCACATAAAGCCTAAGTGAATCATATTTAATTGGCAGCAGGGAATTAAACCATATGTAAGATAAAGTTTAGAAGGTGGATTCAGGACAATTAGATTATGTTTCATAATTTAAAGCAGCTTACATACTTAGTTTCATTAGAGGTGGTTAAAGGCACATGGGAACAAACATGCTGGCTACAATTTTCTTGGTACAGTACAATGTTTCCTTGAAATTTATGTTCAGAAAAACATACACAATGCGGGAATTTACACACACTCGTGTTGGTTCTACAACACATGCATTTCCTTTCAAAGCCACAACCTTGTACCAACATCTTAAAGCAAGAGAAAAAACTAAAAGAAATCAGTGACATGTCAGTACAGCTGTAATCTGATCCTGTCATAATGCTTTGACCCACTTTTCAGCTCTTCCCTCTTTCATGTGGGACGTTGTCACCTGGTGCTTTCGACTTCAATAGAGAAGTTAGGCCAGAGGGCGCTGACCTCTGGAGTCAATGGGAAAACCTTGTTCCCCTCTTTGAAAAGAAGCACACAGCACCTGTACTGACAAGGAAGCTGTCGAGATTTCTGACATGATGCAGCCAAACGTCATGTCAATCGTGGCCCTTCAAGAGAATCACACGCCTCTTAAAAACACTTTGAAGTGGCCTGAACCCGCAGATGATATCAGCCGACATGCCTCATGAGAAGCTCTTAGTTAATCCATTTTCTTTGCTGCTGCTCTCATATGATAGAGTACTTTCTGTATTATTTAAAAGCAAGCTAGCTAGGGAGGTAGAAGTCTATTCTGGTGCACTCAGCCCTGCGTGTGTATATCTAGCTCATTAGTTATACATGGGAAAAACCTGGTTTTCAAGCAGCTGTGGCTAAAGCAGGTAAGAGGGAAAATGCCAGCACTGCTATCTCCAAGTCCAACACTGAGAAACATGCACATCCATCAACAAAAGTATACATAAAACACAAGAAAATCTCAATAAGACACAAACTGACTGATTCAATTGTCCGATCTAGTCAGCACCTGCTTCTCTAAGCTGTAGCATCTCCATTAAATGCAGCCTATTGATCTGTTTGTCAGTACCACTGTTCACTGCACAGAAGCCTTGTAGCGTATCATGTCTTCTCTCTCAGACAATGACAATGCAGTTTTCTCATCCTCTTGTGTGCCTTGTTAAAGAATCCGTAACTTCACCTGCTGGGTGTAAATCACACCTGTCTGTTGTGGGAATTAAACATATGCATGCAGTCATATGCAAATCAGAGAGAAACAAATGTGTGCATGAGCTGCACAGATACCAGCGCACATACACCTGCAGTATCTGTCACTGCCTTTGTGACTCACCTGCTATTCGCCCTTCTCGAGCTGTCTTGCTGAGCATATCAAGGGCTTTTGATGTAGAGGACCTGATGTGATCGCTGAAGGACCTCTGCAGCAGCAGCAGCCTCATGGAGCGAGACATGCCGACTTATTAGCATCCACCAGAACGTGCACACTTTGTCCCAACCTTGTCCCAACACCTGTTCCTGCTCCTGATCAGGTCGACTATTGTGCTTTTTGCGCCCTGTCAATCCTCCCTCTTATCGCTGCCTCTATTTATTAGCTTGCACAATTTCTTTGTTCAAGCACTCAATCATAATCTGACTGATTTTCTCTGCTATATCCTCTGTACTGCTCTGGGTTCTGCCTCCTTCTCCTTGTTAGCCTGTTCTGTTCCAGTCTGGACTGTACACTCCCGTCTGTTGCAGCAAGCATTAGTGCAGTAACTGCTGGGACACATCCAGCCAGTGCTGCAATGCTCTCATATCGTATTCTGCCAGTGTGTGTGTGTGTGTGTGTGTAGATGTGTGCGTAAGTGCTTTCTCACACAAGTAAAAGCGCTCTCTCTGAATGACTGAGTGCTTTAGAGTCACGACTAGCATCTCTCCTCCCTGTCTTATTTTTATCATGCATCTTTTTCTTTTTTTTTGCTTCTCTTCTGTCACTTTTCCTCCTCTTATCCGCTCTGTTTACACCTGCCCTACCCTGTCTAGACACACAGCATCAATGCCAGTTATATAACTATTGCCCAGGAGGCCTGCTTGTTATGGAGATCCACCTGTCCTTGTCCACAAGCTTTGACAAACACCACAAAACTAAAGCCAAAAGACAGGAAGTGAGATGATTGAGGCGTCCAGGATAAAGCATGAGTCAGTCAGACAGAGCTGAGGGACAGTTAAATGGTTCTCAGAAATGGTAGATGGTGAAAATATTTTGAGGGATTTCCCAAAAGGACATCGAAATGACCCGAGTTTAAAAATGATGTGCTCTTACTGGTTCCTCTTGCACCGCAGAAACCTCAGTTATTCTCCGCAGTCAATAATCACATTCCTAAGCCATTCAGCCATGGGAAATGGCCCACTGCATGACATGACTTTACTGTAAATGCATCATGATCGCAATAGAACACATAGGAAACACACACAAGCACACAAACCAACACAACTACATGCCATTAGCTATTAAGAAATATGCATGCACTGAAAACCTTATGTAACAAATCTCAAGCTGCTAAGACGGACAAGAACAACACAATGGAATCTGTTACTTAGACTGCTGCTAAGTTGATCGGATAATGTCGATTTAGCTTCTATTAGGCAAGCGAAACTCTCATGTGTCTGTGAAGAAGCTTAGTCACTGGCTGCTTACTGGATGAAAATTCAGAAATGACAGATTAGCTCCTGCTACACTGCAATAACAGTATTTATAACTGATGGGAACTTTTAGAAGACTTTTTAGAAAACAACTTAACACCTGCACCTTTGTTAATCTAAAAACAGAAGTGCATTATGTTTAGGATTATCATCATTTTACACATTTTATCTTCGCCTATTAGCTGAGGCATGCTGCAAAAAAAGCTCTGATAAAACTCTGTACTTCATCTGCTAAGCAACTAATAGAAGACAAAGGCAGTGACAAGCTAGTGAACATCTGGCAGCCAAAGTGTCAGATATGTTTCTTGGAGCTAGTGGAGACCAAATTAGTGTT
>JAQNCA010000024.1:8274469-8324308 GCA_029783725.1 Acanthurus tractus
AGTGACAAGCTAGTGAACATCTGGCAGCCAAAGTGTCAGATATGTTTCTTGGAGCTAGTGGAGACCAAATTAGTGTTCAAAAGAATGAGAATATAATTTACCTGAGCGTTAGAAATAGAACTCCTAATGATTGATCACATACATACATATTGCAAGTAAATCATTACACCAATTTCCCTTCAGTGCAGATGCTCTAATTATATCAAACAGGCTAAGTATCTGGTTTTGTTGGGGAAGGGTCAAGCAGCCATACAACAAACTGCGGCCAATTAGGGCAGACACAGGCTGGGGGGGGTTTAGAGGAAGAGCAGGAAGAGCACTGGGAGCAGCAGGCACAGACCACATGCAAAACAACAGCTGCAACATGAGTGCAAATCAGTGCAAAAACAACTGATGCTGCAAGTTTCTTGTGTTCAACCATCTTACAAACACAAAATCCTGCCACTTGAGGACCTATGCATCACTTCATCACCCTCTACCAACCCTCCCCATCACTGATCAGTGATATAGTAGTGTGCAAATCCAAACAGGATTTCCATTCACAAGGCAGAAAGCTGTGAGGAATCAGTGTATGGCTTTATATGTGTGTGTACCTGTGAGCAGTATGTGCTGTTCCAGACTGGCCCCTTTTACCACACTATGCTTAAACTTTACCACACTATGCTTAAACTTCAGAAAGTCAGCTAATCCATCCATCCATCTACTGAAGGTGCACACAGCGCAGGCTTCTTGCAGCCTGCTGATAGCATTGTGCTCATCGCGGCCAATTGACTTTATGGTCCCTCGCTGTTTGCTGAGACTGATAAGGTAAGATTCCCGCGTCTTTGCTTTTTCACAACCTCTCAGTCAGCACTTCACTCTGCAATTGTGAAATGACCTCAGTACCATCTGTAAATGAGGGTTAGGATGAGATACAGGAAAACAAACATCCTAGAACAGGAACTCATCCTTACTATCCCCTCCTCACACACTTGTTAGACTCTAATGACATCTGAATGAAAAACTTGTTGTCATGCATGCATTTGATAGATGTATACACTGAAAAAGCACAGACGCAAACCATTAGGGTCAGTATTCATATCACAACAAATATTATCTGGGTGCTTTACTTCACTCCGTCTCTGTACCTGTGATAAGAGGGCAACACACAGACAGTAACCTGGATATGACGGAAAACGTCCTAAAGGGTGGAGGAGAGGGGTCAGAGACAATGGAGTTCTGGCACCTCAGGAAGGGAAGTCTTGCAAAATGTCCCCTTTGTCAAACAAGTTTATAACTCGCCAGGAGTGTGTACCTACATCTTAACTTACGACACAGCGGCACGAGAGGTGTTACCTGCCAACATACTGACCTAGAAATGAGACAAGGGAGGTGAAAAAAAGAGGGTGGGGGGGTGTGTGTTTCTGGGACTTCAAACAGCGTACGTAAACAGTGTATGAGAGTCTATCATCAAAATGTCTTTGCAAAACAATGCTCTATACTCTATTCTTTACAGCACGGCCAAACATGTGTCGGTATGTTGAAGCATGTGTGTGTGGGTGTGACTGTAATTGTGTGCAAATCCCTTTGATGTGACCATCTGTGGTCTCACTCTGCTATTAAAAATACACTCCATCACCTTTACTGTCTGCCCCACTTTCATACTACACCACTCTGACTATCTGATACTGTTGCACCTTGTGTGTGTGTGTGTGTGTGTGTGCCAGTTAATAACCAGACACCCCAAGATATCAAAGCACAAAATATCTCACATATAGTTTATCCAGACGGTCACCATCTCAGTCTCCTGCATGTTCTGTATAATCTCCTTCCCCGGCATCCAGACGAGGGGGAAAAAAGCCAGGATTGGGGGGGTGACATAGTCTGGTGAGCCAGAACTGATTCATTAGCCTCAGGACAGCATGGGCATCTCAGCCCATCAACACTGGGAGATTTAAAATGCGCAGGTTGTGGATGGAAGTTCTTGCTGGATCATTTCAGATGAAGCATTGGTTCAGGTCAGTGATGAACACCAGTAAAATCGCTAATCACTGGAGAGAGGAGGCAACTGTGCAGGAAAACACTTCATGTTTGCTTGGCTAAATCCCAACACATTCCTCTCTTTTATTTAAATAGACAAAGGGTATTTGTGGCAAAACACAGCAAGAGAAAAAACAAAAACAAACAAAATAGTCTTGTGACAGGACTGATAACTAAAGGAAACCTATTCATATACATACAGCACAGGTCACATTAGATATTCTTTAAACAGCGTTGTGTTTGACTACAAAGCCCTCTGGCCATATGTCTTTAGAAATGACGCCTGTATGACAACTCCATATCTGACGATTTATGTCCTGTACATTCAAGAAAAACAATCCATGACTTTTTCATATTCCCTATGCAGTTGTTTATAATATACTGCTGCCATAAATACTTACAGTTCATTGTTTTCCCCTCCCACACACAGTTAATCATTGACCAGGTTCCATATGCAAACAAAATGCACATTGGTCTACTTTCTATAAAAAGCAATGTCCAATTTTCACGCACAGTTGGTGACGAAACACATACCAATCTGCTGAAAAATTAAGCCAAAATGAGACTAATGACACAAGCCCTCTGAAGGTTTCTTTCTTTGGAGAGACTTTAGTTGTTGTTACTCTGAGGCTTTAACTTCCTGTTGTAAATTCCCCTTCGTCCACTGGTTTCCTGCTTGGAGTACAACAACTGAGGAGATGGATTCCTTAAGAAAGAATTATTCAAGTTTAGGAAGGAGCAAAGAAGTTTCAGAAATTTGACTTGAAGAAATTAATTGGTATAAAAAAAAAGTCATTTGTATGTTTGTTTGTTTTGTTTTCCTCCTCTGTTCTGGCGCAAGGAAGTGTATTTTTGGAACAATGCATGACTTGGGAGCAGCTATTGCCGTCTCAGATGATTCAACATGACATCAAGATAAACAGAAGTAAACAACAAAATATTATGTGAAACGTCCAACTTCCAACTTTTTAAAATTCAAAATGATCAAGTATTTGCATATATAACGTCAAATTCAGAAATATTTGCTTCCAATGAAAACAGACTGCACCTGTAAATGAATTCACAGCTGAGTTGGAAGCGTAAAAATTTAAAAAGGAACGGACTCCAACATGTTACAGTACAAGTCTCCACATAGGAAGCTGGGGTGAGTGTGTGTCAAATGGGAGGGGAAAGGAGGGGCTGTTTGGAGGGGGGTGGGGGGGTGGTGGTTATGCTGGTGTAGACTGATGGAGGGAGGCCAGGAATGTGACCTTGCACAAACACAGTGACTCCTGTGCTGTGTATGGAGGAGTGGCAAAAAAATCAGGAGAAGGCCGACTCAGTTGAAGAGCAGGAACAAGAAACAGAGAAGGAAGCATCAGTCAGGGGGTGTTATTGACTTCGCTCCAGGTTGAGGGAGCTGTATTACATATGTGGATATCACAGATGAGAGCCGTGCTTTAAAAGGGCATAGTGCCGCAGGGAAAAAAATGGTATGAATGCAAACTGATTTCACTGTGAAATTCACTGAATTAAAGTGGAAATTTGTGTTGAAATTTCGCCAGTTTGCAGACTGTAGATGTGGTGTGCTGGAGCCAACAAGCCCGATCACAAGATCAGCAGATGAACAGAGATTCTTAGACACCATCTGCGCTGAAAGACCTATTTATTTACTCTGGTAATCAAGTCACAGGCTGTATAGCAGATTTTTTTCTCAACACAATCACATCTCTAAATCGGTTTTTATTCTGTAAATAGTTTAATCTTTTGGTGAATTTTCTTTACTTTTTCTGACAAGATTTAACATTAGGATTGATACCAGACTTATATCTGTATGCTTAACTTGAAGCTTAAGACAGCAGACAATTAGCTTAGAATAGCACTAGAACAAGGGGGAAATTTTTGCCTGTTTAGCTCAATAACAAGATGTTTTAACATTTCTGTTTGAGTATGAAATAATAATAATAATAATACTCTGGACAATGGCAGGTTATTTATTTCCCTCCCATCTCCATTTTTTTGCAATGCTAAGCTAATCACATACTGGTTCTATGTCCACATTTAGCATACAGACCTACATTAATATTGATCTTTTAATGTATCTCCAAGCGAGTTCATAAATACGACTATTTCCAAATCAGTAAGAGAAGTATTTCTCTTACAAATTTAAACACTACTCTCAAAACTTAACTTTCAAAAGACACAATTTCCTTGGGGTAAACAGATTGTTTTATTATGTATTAGTTTAGCATTGCTAAGCACATTTACCGACAGAAGGGACCTTTCAATGTGTCTAATAACATGGTGATTAATACTGGAAACCCCAAAGGTTGACACTCAGGGTAGGTGTAATTAAAGAAACAAAGCTTTGTTTATCAGTACCATCAGCTTTAAATACCAGTAGCATGAATGTGTCATTGGATTTCCAAGAAAGGAAGAGCAGTGACTATGGTGGAAACAAGGGATAAGAGAGACAAGGAAACAAAAAGAAAAGCCAGACAGACAGAAATGATGAGACAAGTTATTAACAGGAACCACCAGCTCCCTCATGTCACAGTGCCCCACCCATACAGGAGTCCACTGAGGGTGCTTCACCACTTCCCCTTTCCTCAGCTTTCCTTTCCTCCACCTACAACAATTGCTCTAACCTACCAGGCTAAAGAGTCCAGGTAAAAGGTCAGGTTTTAACCCTGTCGTTGGTTGGATGCCAATCATTGTGTTCTGTTTAAATATTCCCATTAGTTTATTTTTAGATCAGAAAGGCGCTGCATGTTGCCTCAGCTACAATCAAGGAAACAAAAAGATAGATCACTCTTTGAACAAGGAATCTTGAAAGTATGCTGCTGACAGGCTTTAAGTCTGGTGGGACACAGAGAAGCATTCTTCTTCTGCTGCCTACATGAGCTTAAGTGTATGTGTCCGTTTCAATCACTTCATAGCTTAGCCAAGATTAGTTAAACGGCTCTCCATGGTTGGTTATGTAAAGATAGAAATGTGCCTGATCAATGCAACATTTTAACTGATGTTTTTCCCTTAATTTTCCTTAATTTTAATATTTTATTTCCTTTTTTTGGCTCTTGCATTTTACTCAAAAAATTCAAACATGGATTTTCAGCAAAAAAGTCTTTGAGTAAGATATTCAAGTAAGATATAAGTAAGATATTCAAACAAAAAAAAATGACAAAGGTGGAACCAATAATCACTCAATTCAGAGTGGCTGCTTTCATTCCATTCATTAGTCTTAAAGCTCCTATTACTAAATACTCGATCTGAGCAACAATCAACCTCCCTGTTCTTCACCTGCTCGGTCGGATGAGTAGCAGGAACTAATGGGTCAATTGTTTGGGGCTAAATGAGTGAGAATATCAGTATTAAGCTTTTAGAGGGGGTTTTAAATGTACTCAGTGCCATTCCTGATGATCAAAGACTCTCATAATTAATGGGCAGACAGTGAGAAATAGATTTTTATTGGTTTTTCTATATGTCCCTTATAACTGCTTCATACTGCAAACTGCATAACATACACATCATATCTCTCATCACATCTTATGCATCAGCTCCTGTACCATGACCATAGTGATGGATGATGCATGACTGTCCTTATCGCATTCTGGTGGTATGCAGTGTAATATGACTAATGTATTTCCAAGCCTTATGCATTCTGTAGGTCCTGTGAAGCTCATGCAAGGCTACGGCAGCATGTGAGTCCACATTGAACCATTTTAGACAACAGGTAGTGGGTTGTTACTCAGCCGCATGCAGACGCATCCTCTTTGGCAAAAGGACGGAAACTGTGAAACTAAGGTCTAACTAGAGGTATACAAGGCGCCACAAAGAGGTCACTAACCGTGCAGTCACAGAGTTTTGGGCTGTGGAAACTTCTCCTGATCAGTGGTGTGCTTTCATTGTGACGGGGATAGTAAAATTAACCATGAATGAGCCGTCTTTCATAGCAGTGCAGCAGGAGCCTTTAGGGCATGGTGTGTGATGTAACACTGTCATAAATGTGTCATTCCCAGGGGCTTAAATGATGGAGATACAGAGGGGGCTTTGAAGTATCACAATGAACACTGGGCTTTGTGCTCCGTCAAGTCCCCCAAAACTCTGCTAACTCCCATCCGACCCCCATCCCCCCTCCAGAGTCCTGGGTTCCATCACACGGACACAGGGAGGTTACATAACTTGCTTACAGGAAGTTAGATTGATTTAAATAAAGAAAAATGAGCAAGAATAGTTGACCCCTTCGAGGCTGGCACTCTGCATTTTTGCAAGTTTTGGCATCATTTAAAAAAACTCCTTGGAGTGCTGCCTTTTGCCCAAAAAGTAGCTATGTTGTGTATACATCTACACACACACGGACACACACACACACAAGAGCAAACATACTGACAGCTACTGCACAATTCCCAGGTTTTCAGCAAGTGGTGGTAATTAGAGGGAGAGACAGAGCGAGAGTAAGCGAGGACTCCCAGCTGGCACTGAGACAGCAGGGGGCAATATGAAAGCCTCGCCCCCACGTCGAACAACCTCGCTGGTATTGTTTACTAGCGGACTGACGACACAGGGGGGTGTTTAATGAACACTGCTCCCCTGCCGGCTGCCTGAAAGTATGTCTTTCCATCCATAGTTTCCTGATGACCCTGTGCATTACTGGACGACTGCTGACAGAGAGGTTGGAGCCAGAGTGGAGGGGGCAGTCAGCACAGATTGAGTTTCTTGTTTGGATCGATTCGGAAAAAAAAAAAAGCGGGTGGCAAGCATTGCAAAGTGATGACATAACATGTCAATACTGTGAAGGCTGAGGATTGTTAATTGTAGACCGGTCAAAAATGTGAAGGTGTGTATTTGGATGGAGTTCAGGTAAGAAATGAGCATGACAGGTAAATTCTGGTCAAAAGTTTTTGTGAATCAGACACGACATTCAGTCTGGCTCTTATCTTTGGAAGGCGGCTGGCTTGATGTTTCAGAAGATGAGTCTGGGATCTTATCAACGCACACATCCAGCGTCTCATAGGGTCAGAGCCTGTTCTCACCTACTCAACCCCCTCCCTCCTCCCTCTCTTGCCCCATGTTGTGAACACAAGGGCGAGGCTATCAATCAGAAATCTCTTCACAACACCAGACCATCCACAGAGGAACATGTTTTCTAAGTCCAGGTATGGCCAAATAATGAAAGAGAAATCAAGCCAAGTCCAACCATATGCAATTATTTTGAGTTTCAAGATCTAAACTGAAGACATTCAAGCAAAAAAAAAGGAAAAAGTGAAAGAACTCACCGGCTTTTTCTTTCTCAGGAACAGCAGAGGTGCTCTGGAAAATAGAAAAGAGAAAAGAAAAATGATTTACTGAGATGAATTAGGTCGGATGCATTTTAATGATTCAGACTCATTAAGCAAATCTCCTTCCTCTATCTCGCACCTTTTACACAACTGTATTAAACATTTAGCAGTGTAAGTGTCTCTTTTTTTTTATATTTAAAGCTTCTGTTGTTGCTTTCGTATGAAGCTTCAAACATCTGTCATCACCCCTCCACCCCATGAACTTCTGTTTTATGTTACCAGCAGCATTCTGACAGTGAAATAATTTATGTTTATTCTCCCCAACAGCCAGTATACTGTGCATTAGCTGCATGCTCGCAAGAAACAGGAGGAAAAATAAAAAACATGTCGCCAATCTGCAGCTTGTCGCTGTAGACGATTTAACTTATCAGCAACTGTCTGTTAATGTCCGTCTATCTACTTCGCCTGGTCCAATCCACACAAAACTCATAGCCCAGAGTAGAGGACAACAGCCATTTGAATGAGAATTTAAAATGTAAAATGTCAGTGTAATGCACTAAGCTTTAAGTTATTTAGAGTTTGTGTAACAAAAAGTAACAAAGTAGCTATTAAGTGTATCTACAACAACCTCTGCACCCAAAGTTCTGTAAACTACAGTAATGACTTGCTACACACACATCAATAGGACAATCACAGAAACACAAACATACACATAGATGCCAGGAAGGGGCTTTCTACAACGCCATATGCATAGTTTCTCAGTGTGCAAGCGTAAAAACAAATGGGCAGAACAGATAACCAACCCTAGAGACTTGAAAACAAATACCACATCATTAGAAGTCGGAGGAAATGGCACACTCTCCTCTGATTCAATGTTGATCCAACCCTCACGCAGAGAGTACAGATGAA
Organism: Acanthurus tractus; assembly: GCA_029783725.1. Classification (NCBI taxonomy): domain Eukaryota; kingdom Metazoa; phylum Chordata; class Actinopteri; order Acanthuriformes; family Acanthuridae; genus Acanthurus; species Acanthurus tractus. The sequence continues at coordinate 8,282,656 of JAQNCA010000024.1, forward strand.
ATCACAAAACATTCTGTAGTAGATTCTCATCATTTTGTGCATGTAAAATTTCCTTCTTTGGCTTTGTGTTTGGTTTGAGACAATAAAACTGCACCAACACAGGGTTTTTGGTAAAAATAGAGCAGTCATTGGATTGGTAAGTGTGTGCCTGTGGGTATGTGTATGTGTGCGTGCGTGCGTGGGAGTGTGTGTGTGTGTGTGCATGTGTGTGTGTGTGTGTGTGGAGGGCAGCAGTCAGTTGGAATGCACAGAGGTCTTTCTTGCCTCTGACTTTTGACCCGAGGTTCCTCGGCTGACCTCCACACCCTGACCTGTTTTAATGCAAACTCCCCTGGAACAGAGCAGACAGGACAAGGAGGACAAGGAAAATTCCCAATACAGTTTATCCTCTTTGCCCACAGCGCCTTCAGTGTGCAAAGGTTTAGAATATATCCTATCCCCCTAATATTCCTATTAAAATAAATGCCTCCTGTTTATTTTGTCCCCTCAGGCCTAATTAAAACAACTTAGTTGTGTCCTGCTGCTACTGCTTTAGAGCCTTTTCAGCATTTGGCAGCAGATTCAGAATAGCCATAATTATCCTATAACAATTATCCTATAAGGAACAGTGTAGGAAATTTGCTTATTTGATTGCTTCTCTGAGATCTATAAAAAAGTGACTGATGCTGATCCAGTTTCTGTGTGGTAAACGGAGCAGACTGGAAACAGGGTTAAACAGCTAATCTGGCTCAGTTTAAAGGTAGAAAGGTGCTTGTGTGCTTCCTGGTGTCTTCTTTTGGCAACTTCCCAGTGACAACAAGACTCTACACTGACACTGCCAAGAAATATTTGGCAGTCCCTCCTGTTTAGTCTGTTCTGTGCACCTTAAATAAAACCCTTAAATAAGAAAACTTTTTTGACAAAATGGTTTCAATTCCACAGGTATTGTAAATACATTCCTTGAAATTCCTTGGAATTTGCTTTTTTTCCTCAAAATTAGTTCACATTGACTAAACCTTATAAATCTGATTAACTAGAACTTCTGTTGCTCATTTTGGAATTTCACCTTTCAATGTACTTTCTTGATAAACACAATCACATTTAAGATATAAACACTAGTTTTATTATGACTAATTATTACTTGTGCACAAAAAGACTGAGGAGTTTTTTCTGTATCACAAACAGGTAGAATGAGTCATCAAAACCATAAAATGAGTCTACAGGCCCTTCGCCTTTAGAATATTGAGGGGGCTCTTATGTTTTAAAATGAAGCAGCACAAGCGTGACACAGTCTGGTGAGAGGGAACACAATGGCTGCTCTCATACACGAGTATGTTTTTGCTAACGTGTTGGCTGATTAACTTGAGATAAACTGTTGTCTTGGTCCCAATCTGTCTCACTCAGATTTTGTAGAAGCTAGCTGGTGAGCTGCCTGCACACGTGTACTTATCTAAAAACCACCCTGTAGTTCATCACTCTGTATCTGTGTGTCTGAGTATGTGTGTGTGCATATTTCAGTGTGTTTTGTGCATAATGTGTAGGCACAAACAGCATTTAATCACTACATTGGACACTTTATGGACACAAAGTGGGTTGAATCCCCCCTTCGATTAATAGCTTTTCAACATTTGCTGATTAATGACCTGAAAAAGACACAGAGGAGAAGCCTCGGTTACAGACTCCCACACACTCTTATGTCACTGTATCACCAGCACACACACAACAGCGAGGTGAAACCAGAGATAGATTTATACTGTCCGAGCTGTTTTGACTTCACTGTATTAGCTTGCCTTTTCGGCCAGTGTCCTCACTGCATTTTTCTTGTCTGCAAAAAACTGTAAGATGCAGTTGTAATAACACAAACAACATGTTTTATTTTTGACTTTTTATAAATTGTTAATGAAGTTTCTGCTGGTCAGCCGTGTTCAAACCAACAATTCAAACAATTCAATTCCGTTCAATTACATGTGGAATTTTGTCAAAATGCTCTCCACTATAAGCTTTTTTTTAAACATGATCTGAAAAACAGGAAAACATAAACTAGGTCGCTGCATGATGACGTTGCTACACATAAATCTCCCACAGAAACCTGAGTCACTGTTTTTATTAACAGCTGAGTGGGAGCTTCCATTTAAAAAACACACAAAAAATGGACACAGAAAAACAGTAGTCGCTAGCTAACTATTTTCTTGACTAAATAACGCATAACCCCTGCTGCTGTTATACTGTACATTAGCTCTCCACATGTATATTTATCTACAGCCGAAAATAGTCATCACCAAATACAGTATTTACCCCAATTTGTGTAACATTTGCTAAACAGTATGGTGTCCAGCTTATTTGGAAGATTATTTAGCCATTTGTAAAAGTTAAACTATATTTTAACTTTTTGTACAAAGTTCACCTTTAAAGGGTAACAAGTGTCACTGACAGGAAAATATCAAAACAGATGGATAAACAGGTTAAGGAGTTTGGTCTTTTTGTAGGAATCTTTTAAAGGAATAAGAATTATTTCACATAAATGTGTTATTACATTGAAATGCATCATTTAGACAGCAATGCATCTGTTCACATGCAGATTTTTGCAAGAGATTTCTTACTTTGCATTTTGACACAGTGGTAACTTTGTCTGTTTTCAATAATCAGCTACAAAATATACAACTTATAGGATGATTGGCCTTGAATATTAAAAACAGCATGGGAGGTCTGTGTGGCTTCTCTGCTTAGCACTAACAAGACATTTCAGTTGACCAGTGTGTGCCCTTCCTATTGTGTAAACACCACACCACAGGTTCCTGTCAATGACCCATGAAGTCACTTACACACAGTGTAAATCTCACCTTCACACAATGCTGTGTTTTCCCTCATAATAGCAATTACAGTTGAATAAATGTGAGTGTGAGACCACAGAGCCGAACAAGAATGTGAATGAATGGGTACCAGTAAGTACCAGTGTTTTCATAGCACCACGGTTGCATATTTTCCCAATGTTTGTCTGCACACCCCCTGGCATGCCACAGTGCAGGTTGTCCCAGTGTGAGGTTGTCCGGGCCGTGTCAGGTGTCCACTGGGGAGCTGTAGGCTGCAGCGTGCACAAGCGTCAGCTGCCTCATTTACTGCCACTAATTTACTGGAAGTGGGATGTGTGAGGGCACAGGGGGTATGGTATGTGTTTGCTTTACACATGTGTGTATGTATGTGTGTGTGGGTGTGTATAGCTGCCTGCAAGCATGTGCGCCCCCATGATCAACCACTGTAGGGTCAAACTGTCGTTAGGGTTACGTTATTCTAGCAGGAAGCTTATTATAGTAGTTTTTACAACTAATCGTTACAGTTTTAGTATCGACTTTACAATCACAGGCCAAAAGAGTTGGTACTTGTGCGAATTATAAGAATAAAAAAAAATCTGTGTCGAAACCCAGGGTGGTTGAAAAAGTAGATGCACATAAGAATCTTATTATTTTCTCTTGCTATTTGGAATCAAGTTAAAAATATGAACTATTGATCTCCAAAATATTAGTTATTACCATTATTGTTATGCTAAGGGAGGGAAAAACGTGGAACTCAACTGCAGTCACAAGCAACAATAACCTTGAAACTTGATATTTTCTTCTCCTAAAAAGGCAGAGTTTGGAAGCAATCTTGAAGTAATAGGTAAGTAATTACCTTTGTGGGACCAAAATAAAGAATATTTAGAATTTTTTCATCACTGAACAAAGTGGTGAGGAAGAGTTTGATGCTAACCAAACGGTTTCATCAGCTTTTGAGACTAAATGCTGCAGACACGCATTTATACCCCTGAAACAGCACTGTGATTTAATACTAAGCTACTTGGAATGAATAGTTTTGTTGCTTTCAGTAACAGACCTCAGTGTGAACAACTGTATTCCCACACTTTCATGGGTAAGTTAATCAAAGATGTTAAGCGAGCCACTGGCATGTGGCTCTTGCACAACAAACTTGAGCAGTCCACCATGTCTCTCTCAACCCAGCCGACACACTCTCACCCCCTGCCCCCTTTGCACTGCAGCTGCAGTGCATGTGTTTGTGTGTATGCGTGCGTGTGTGTCAGAGAGTGTGTGTGACCACCCATGGTCTGTGCTGGCCAGGGATTAGGGGGCTCAGGCTAACCCAAACCTCTTTCCCCACCACTTAACGCAAATGGCTAAATTGGTGCAGATGGCTTATGGTCAGGTAAGCTGACGGCTTCGGCACTAGACGTATAAGGTAACTTTGGTAGAGGGAAGAGAGGCAGTCTATGTGTGTGTGCATGCGTATGTGCGTAAGTGCACACACCCCCTGTCTAGGGCCTTTGGAGATGTTATCTGGAGCTCATTTCAGTTTTTTGACTGGCATGAATGTGCTCTTTCCTGCCCTGCACTTATACAAGAATTTATTCTCTACGCTTTGGCGACCCCAAAGTGCACGTGTGCAGGGAAACGTGGGAAACAATTTCATTTTTGCCTTCTCCTTGAGGAAAAGTCCAACCCCCCCCACCCCAAGCCCTCATGCTTTTTTCCCCACATCCCCTTTCCACATTTTAATAGTTTCCACATGTAACACTTGAAGTGTGTCAACAGGAAGTGATGAGGTGACTTGATGTAATGATGCGTCGGAACATTTCCTGCAGAAGATGTATATTAGTATCCAGATGTCGGATTTAACAGCTATTTAAAAGAAAACAACTTCAAACGAGATTTGGTGACACTTGAAAACGTCTCAGTAACATGTTTTGACAGCCTGTATGACTCTCAGAGCCCAGGTAAAATCTTAGCATGAATGGTTGCACTTAAAGTCTTTAGGTATGTTAGGAGGTTAATGACTTAACCATACTCACTGTACACTAAATCACACACATGCACCCACATAAACACACACTGACTGTCTGCTGAGGCCTCATTCTCTTCCTCAAACTTGAGCCATGAGATGTGTTCTGTATGGGGTGATGTTGACCTAAAGAGAGTGAGAAAAGTGGAAAGGCGCACAGACAGACAGACATACACTTATTTGCCTTTGTTTACAAGAGGGGCCAAAGCAACAGGCTTCTGGTTTCAGGCAGTGTCTGCTAGGATTTAGCCCTTGGCCCCTGGAGCATAAACTGTGAAATTTTGACTGGCCCTTGGAATCTGGCGCTGGAAGAGACAAAACCTCTTAACTTCGTTCCAAAAGGCAAACAACCTGGTCATCACCAAACCCACTTTCTACATGAGAACGGTCAAACTCTACAACATCTACCAAGCGCTGACTCACTAAACATGAAATGCATCTATATGTTAATGCAGAACATATAATTTTTTTTCAAAGACAAAGTCCAAAATTAGACTCTAGCGTTCTAGGTATGAATTCTATTAATTTGGTTGGGTACGAAACATGCAAAATGCTTTAAATGCAATAAATGAACCATTTTATTAAGAGAAAATGCTCCAAAAGTTAAACATCGTCAACATGGCAGTAGGTCCATAATAGTAGTCAAACAGCACTGAATGTAATTTAATATGGTAAAATTTGCCCGACGTATAAAACTAGATAAACAATTTGCTTAATGGAAACTAAAACAAGCATTGCTTACTTTTCTAAATAGAGGCAGAATTAGTAACATAATTTATCCTGATTTGTTGCATTTTGTCTGCCCATTTCACCTGCCATAAATTATTATTTACAACGATTGTTCTCAAACTTCTGGCATTACCCTCTTTAGAAGCCAAAGTAAAGTCTGCTCAGACAATGATAGGGAAAGCAACTGATTATAACCACTGAATGTCAAAATCCAAGTTAAATATTAGTGAAATAAAGGTCAGCAGAATAAATAGCTTTCCTGTTTTAAAAAGAATTGATGTCAAAAAGGCTATTTTCGAAGTTCTGGTTTCAAAATAGATAATAAGGAGCAAAAAGGCAATCGAAAAATTAGATGTGCTGTGTATTACACTTCAAGACAAGTTAAACTACAATCTCTTGAAACTGGACTTTGTTATTGTTTGACTAAAATAATCTGCCTCACATCGTTTGATCCAATCTTAATGGATGGGTCACAAAGTATAGTGTAGATTGTAAAGGTCCCATATGTTCTGGTGGTCAGGATTCCTGGTTTCCACTCAGGCAGCTCGAGTTCAACTCTGGGTTCAGGAACAGTCTCATATCTTTCAGTCAGCATTCATTATGCTGCCATACATTCTTGAACTTCAATAGCACCAATTTAAACTAACCATTAAACAATGTATATAAGGCTCACAATACTAATTTGACCAAATTTTTAAACTGTATTGCAATTTAATGCTAAAATGTTGCATGCTTTTGGTTTTTACGTGTAAAGTATATACAAACTGAGGTCACTTTTTCCTCTGCCTTTGCTCTCTTTAAAATGGAAAGTTGAAGTAGCAAAGAGCAGTGTTGTGCACACAGATGATTTCGATGAATTACTGCTCATTACAGATTTTTTTTATTATGTTTGCAAGTTGCTCCAAAAGCGGTCAGACAGAAACACTCTGGACTGTTTTATTCACACAATTCAACCCCAGTCTTATTACACTGATTAAGAGACAAAATGTGTCACCTGTTCTGGCTCACCACCAGGTTGAATCTGTGGCTTAAGGACCAAAGTTAATAGGGATAAGTCCGATGATCCCAACTGCACCAACAATGCTAGCCTGTGGATTAGCTGCTGACATTTTTGGGAGAGAGCGGAGAGTGGGTTAACAACACAGAGGGATTAGACCGTCCTCTCTGGAAGACTGTGGTGGCCTCATGGCAGACAAGTGCGGCAGACACACAGCTTACTAACTTACCAGAGAGACGAGTGGGCGAGACCTTGCTGGGTCACAGTTTACAAAAGAATGCGCTGTCTCCTTCAGACAGAACTGCATTTAACTGGCCCATGGAGCATTGTCTGCTGGATAACCTAACTGTAAACACATTTTGTACACATGTACAGTTTTGCATATTGCATTAAGGTTTTAGCTGTAAATAAAAACAAAATACTCCATAAATATGTTTGCCTTACACCTTCTTTTGATATTCAAACTGAGGGCAAAGACGATAACTGAGAGAGACACTCAGCTGTATGTTAGCTGAGGTAATGTGACTTCAAGGCAAACATGAATGAAAACACACTTGAAACAAAAATGTGAACACATGTTTATGCCAAATGTCCCAATTAAGGCCTTAAATCACAAGCCCGACTAAGTGCACCAGGTTTTACAATAAATTCCTGTGTACATGTTTCAGCATCTTTGAAAGTGTGTTTGTGTATGTACGTCTGAGAGTGCATTCAGTTTGTTTGTTCATCCTGTGATTTATGGAGGATCATTATCAGCAGGCTGACGGGCTGTTTCCAGGTGCCTGCGTTTTCCAGTCATCCTTAAGATTTACTGTCAACAAGTACCATCATCCTGCAACTATTCCCAGCTCTTTTTACTGTCTCCTTTACGTAATAGATGTTCGTTTCACTCCATTGACTCTGCCTGCTCATAACACTACCAACTAGTGCTTGTTAGCAACAAACACAGGACTGATGTTTTCATGTTGGATGAAAACTAATGATTCAAGTTTAAAAAAGGTACCCAAAACCATATGGAGCCAGTGAATCACATTGATAATTGAAGCTGATGTAATTTAAGCACATTGCCACAGTATGTCGTAATCAGAAAGAGCTGCCATTGAGCGCTGGGGTGTAGGCACGTAGAGTTTTGTGGTGTTTGTCTTCAAAGGAGTTTCTTAAACAGAAAAGTCATTCTGAAGAACGATTAAGCATGCCGTAGCAAAATGTTTAGTCTGCACACAAACTCAGGCTGATGCATGTGGGAGACTCCAATTAACTGAATGGGAGCAAACTTTGTATTTGTGCTCTGCTTTGTTTTGATATTTTTTATGTGACAATGCTTTGCCAACTACAAAAAAAAGAAAACAAAATATATTTGTTTAGTATATCCTTCTCTACCCTGTTCTTGGAGTGCTTTATGTAAGGGCCATAGCCTTGAATTGACAGGAAAAACAAGGTTTCCTTGTGGGGGTTGAGCAGAAGTTCATTTTCCACATCCTGTTCCAAACACAAGTCTTTTCTTTTCTTACCCTCTTTTTTTTTTAAACCACAGCAGGTCTGTGTTTGTCTCCTTGTTACAGCTGTGCTCAGCAGAGGAGTGACCTTGGGCACAATGACACCACACAAATGGGCTAGCAAGGCCAGGACAAGAGCCACTACTGGCACCCGTTGTCAGACTGAATGGCGGTTGGTTTCACGGCGCTCTGACTCATTATGACCTACTACGGTCTCTAAGCCAAATATGTGTGTGGAATGTAGGCAAACATAATTATGCCAGTTGCACATGGTGTTGACTATTGACCAAGGACAAGAACAGCCAAGAGTGGGAACGACTGCAGTGATAAAAAAAAAAAGACAGTGAAAGTAGCAAAAATATTGAGTCTTTTTTCTGAGAGAGACATTGAGAAGGTGTGGTTTGGATAAAGGATGTTTGGGGACTGTGAGGTTGCCAAACCGGAACATGGAGGAAGGACAGAGCAGAGATCTGCTAGTGACCTTAGCACGCAAACCACTGCATGTCCATTGTCCACCAGACCACAGACAGATAAAGAGCTATGCACATACATAACCTACTGACAGGGAAAAGAGTCTTTCCGTCTCTCTAAAATAAAAATATCTCTTAATTAATCAATCATCTCCCCCAAAATATCTCTTGAATACTGAAACGAAAATTCCAGTAATTGGATGTCTGGTGCTTTCACTGTCAAACAGCGGCAAGAACCCCCCAAAGGGGATGACAGAAGTTGTGTTTGGAGCGCTGTTGCTGTGGAGACAAAATACAGATCCAAACAAAGGGTCAAAGGTTGCCCTGCTCAGGAATGTTTACCAAAGACAGAGGAGATGAGGGTTGGTATGGGGCAGTGCCTTACCTGTCACCATATGCATGACATGTAGAACACCCCTTTGCTAAATTTAACAGACAGCCATGGTCCGTGCCTTGTTCAGTGGCCGAGGTCTTGAGGGGATTCTCAGTATGTCTTGCTGGTGGGAACACTTTGCGCAGAGGGTGACTGATATGTTGTTTCCGACTGTAACATTCAGAGGAAGGTGGTCAGGGGTCAGCAGCCTCCACCCGCCTCTGAGGCTTGGCACATCCTCCGCAGCCACTGAGCTCCAAAAATAGAGGCACATAACAAATGGCTCTCACAACACCCTTAACTTCAGTTTGTCACTACAGATTAAACATATAAAGACAAATCAATGACAACTACCAATGCCATGACAAGCAATTATGCAAATTATTTTTAAAAAATTTACCACAATCACTAAAGCTAGTAGTACTGATGATTGAAATGATTATTTTAGGCATTTTTTTAGCATAAATGTTACACATTTATTTCTTTCAAAATCATAAGTATAAATATTTTACACTTCATGAGCTTTGGGAAGCTGCAACATTATGTTTTTTCTATCTTTTCTGCATTTAATTCACCTACCAATAAACATAATGCACAGTTAAACTTACATTAAATATGTGTTACTTGCAGACCTAAATATAACATACCGCCAAATAGATACACATAGTCGATAGAGATACACATCAGTCTATAAACTAAATAAAAAGCCACCTGGTGCAACACAAAAATGCAAGCAAAACAACATGGCAAGACATCTGCTTCACTAAGCAAGTAATAGAAGCCTGCCAACAAAAACACTCTGGGCAAAGAATAGCAGTTCCACCATGAGAGAGAAACACCTGCTGTGGCCCAGCATCCGCTAGATTTAAGCCCCACATTCGATGCAAGAATAACAGCCACCTGCTGAAGGCTAACAATAGCCACCAGCTAAGCTAGCAAGGAGCCAAAAGTCTATTCACTTGAACCCAATGCCTTATCCTCAACAGTGAGTGAATACTGTACAAGCGAACATCCACTCATCACCAACATACACAGCCACATACCACCACTACACATTTATCACCGCTCATCAAAGAGCAGTGTGTGTTAGCCAGTGTGCTGAGTACAATCACACCTAAGTGTTACACCAAGTGCCAGGAGGAGTCAGGGGGACAGTGTAAAAAACATAAATACCAGCCACCTCTTGCATAATCCAGCATGAGGTGGAAGGAATGCAAACACATAGTGATAAGCACTTCACAATTAGCCTCTTCAAACATCATTCATGTCAAAAATAGACACATTATCATTCACTATTCTGCAATCGCCAACAATACATGAGATGAGAGTCACGTATCCTTTCCCACTAGCTTTGACATGTTTCTGAGATTTAGATTAGTTTTTCATGCCCAGATACAAATCTACTTGTCAGACAGAAACATTTGGTTTCCTTGTGTTTCACTTTAATGACTCCAAAGTAATTTTTCCTCCAATCTGGACTTCAATTCCCCCCCAAGTTTTAACATTCACTGAAGGTCAAGATGGTGGTCATAGCCACTTTTTAAACTTCTAGCTTGGCTTTGGCAGATAAATACAAGTCATAGCTGCACAATCCCCATCTCACCGTGTCCAAGCTAGCGATACGATTATAATTATATGATTTATTCTTGATTTTTTATCGAGTTATTATTGATTTTTTTAGATTTGGGGGGCAGTATCAGTGGAAAAAGCTAGAGATCAATCTATAGCGTATTACAGTGACTACACACATAATTTGCTCTCCCAAAAAAAAAGATCCAATCTCAGTTGCTCATAAGGTCAAATATGAACAAAGACACACACCCAAACTGCTCTGACCAAACTATCAGTTGGTCTGCCAGAATTTCAGCAAGACAATATTTATCTTGGTGCTTATACAGTACTGAGGTTGTGCTGTAAAAGGTCCACATACTGTGAGTTTTATCTTGGCAGCTTGAATCTCATCTCATAAATCCTAGGAGTGTGTACAGTAGCAATTTCTTTGTTGATGTAACATTTAAACTGGGTTACACTTGCCATTACCTCGTTGGAAAGATATGTTGTTTGCTGTCCTGTGTAAACTTGCAAATTCCTTGTTGTTGGGATTGATGTCAAGACACGTTCAAGACAACAGACGCAAATGCTAGGTTAAAAGCAATGCCAGTTATTTACGAGTTGGCACTCTTATTTTAGTAGACTTCTTAATGTATAAAACACTAAATGGTCTTGGGCTTGAATGCATCTCTGATTTACTTGTATGTAAATCAGAGAGCATTCAGATCCCTCAGGTCATCTGAGAAAAAATTATTTAGTGTTTCCGGAACCAGAACCAAGCAAAGTGAAGCAGCTTTTAGTTTTTATGCTCCTTGCCTGTGGAATAAGATTCCTGAGAACCTGAGGTCTGCTACAACTGACAAGAAAATTTAAATCAGGACTTCATTTCTGTTAAAAAAGGCACAAGATACAGATGATCATTTTAACCTATAAAGCTGTTGGACTCTTTACTTTCTTTTCATTTAGTTATTTTAATATATTACTGTAATATATGCTTTTTTTCTTTTAGGTGATTTATTTATTATTAGTTTTGTTTTGTTTGTCTTTTATATGCAATTTCTTTCAAAGTTTTAATTATTTATTGTCACTTTTTATTTTAATTTTCTTCTTATCAGTTCTGAACACTACCTTCCCTTTTATTTAGAACTAAAATGTGTTTTTAAAGAATACCAAATAAGAGTATTTTTTCTTTGCCTCTTGTATTATGTGATCATACAATACATGTTGTCATTTTACAAAACACAACTGTGATGCTTTGACCTCAAACCTGGATTTTCCACACATGTGCCTGGTATTGACATCATTTAAAGGATTTGTATTGTCTGACTAAAAAGATTAAGTGGGCGTCACGACACTTTGAGTCTGAATGGACTCAATAGTTCCCTATTACTGTTAACCAGTGAGAATCCCCCTCATGAAGTCATCATCTCCTCAGCCTCTATCAATCACCCCGCGGGGCCTCCACTGTAAAAAGGCTCCTATTAGGCGCAGTGAAAGCTCTGTTTACTCAAGCTTAGCGAGTTACCTTGGGTTACTGCAGGAATGGAGGTTGTGGAAACAGTTGGCCACAGACACAATACATCACACATCACAGAGCACGTCCCTCTGTGTCCTTCAAGTCAACCATCACACGAGCCAAATAAATCAGACAGAGTTTTGACATTTAACTAGACAAAGCAATATCAAGACGGAATTGCGAAAGATAATTGAGGAATGTGGGAAGTCCTTTGCATCAAGGAATTGTGACGTTTCCACAGGTTGCAGTGTTTTGTTCTGGCTTGATAAGAGGGCTGTTCTACATCAGAAACATCCTGTTTTGTATTTGGGGTTATCCCATTATGCATCACTACATCATGAGAGTAAGTTTCTAAAGCATCTACTATATACATGCTTTAAAATTTCAATTCAAATAATTAATTGTAAAAGCTTTCTTGAATGTTCAGCCTCCTGGCTACCAGCCGTGTTCACTTTGACCTCATTCTGAAGGCAACAGCAAAGAAAGGCTGACAAAGTCATTAAGTGAGCAAGCAAGAGGCCTGAAGACACACGTCTTACTTGAAGCGTGTCCCCCTCCTTCCCTCCCTGCCCTGGCTTTTCACCCCAAGACCCCCTTTCTGACCTCTTTGTTGGGGAGAGGCGGGCTGGATCTTTGGAACAAGCTAATTACAGAGTTTTAACGTCTGCTTGGCTAAGTCGTAAGTGCTGGGGGACATTCCTACAATTGGGTGATTCCCTGTAAGCATGTGTGTGTGTCTGTGTGTGAGTGGGTGCACATGTGTGTGTGTGTTTGCTGTTCTAATTAAAAACTTTTGTTCAGCTATATCCCAAGAAGAAAAAAAGAATGTTTTATTGGAATCATACAAGCTGTTCAACAGTAGCTCACTGCTAAACTAAAAAACATCACAAATCATTTTTAAATGTTTAATCATGGACACACAAGAGAAAGCAGAAGCATATAAAACAGCCCCAGATGATATTTTGAGGTCTTATATTATCATTAAAGTTTATAATTCCTATAATTCCTATAATTCCTATCCGGGATAGTTTGACCAACTGTAAAAATTGTAAGAATAACAGTCAAGCTTTCAAAATAGAGACATATAAAGCTGCCTCTTTCAATGTGGAAAAAAAAACTACAAAAAAGGAAAGTGGAGGGAAGAAGCCAAAAAGAAAGGAATGCTCGATGGCGAGGCAAGATAGCAGTAAATACTGATAAATGGTTCGTGTGTGGTAAGAACTTGAATGTGTGTATGTGTCACTGAACTGAAGCATGGTCATTTGTGTGTGTGTGTGTGTGTGTGAGAGTGTATGTGTGGGCGGGGGGAATGCTCCTAGCCAATCGTTATGTAAATATTTTGGTACAAAAATAATGTTTCACCTCTGACCTGCATGGTTCTGATGCATATTTACATTATATAAAGCTTCAGACTTACCCCGCACTTCTGTTTTGCCCCATGGGTTGGTGAAGGTCCTGAGGTGGGGGCAGAAGGAACGTGAGGATGTGGGGGGGTTTGTGATGCTGCTGGGCCTGATCCTAACTCAAACTCCTGCAAAGGTATGAGACAAAGATCACAATGAGGGTGTTTACTGTTGTCTTTTAATGTTGAGTCCAAATTTAGTATTAAAGCATGTTTCAGGCCATTTTAGGGAAACTGGTGCAGGTTTGCAGTACATTTTTGATGAGATCCTAAGAGTGAACGTCTATAAATAAAGGTCAAAACTTTAAATAAACTGTTGTTTCAACTCCAGTAACAAATGCAGCCAAATCTAGTGAGTTAACATATAATTATGTACCAGGAGCTGCCGTCGATGGAGGGTCGGGGTGCTGTCCATTGAAGAGGTGGCACTGAGAGCATTCTCAATCTCCTGGTCCAACTGGTCCAGCTTCATCAGCAGCAACACCATTGAGTCCAGACGAGCGTGATCACGCTGAGTTAAGGGACAAATCAGAAAAAAAAAAAAAACTGTGACCGTTGCATTGAGCTCATTAATGCAGCTCAGCTCCGTTCTATGTTCATCCAAACTCTGGCTTTGGCCTTCCTGCCCGGGTATGAAGGAGCTCATTTCTGTAAATTATACGCATCCTTCTCTGCTGCTTACTTCTCTTTCCTCTTCCTTTTCAACTGCTGTTTTTATCTTTCATCCTGACCTTCTGCTCCTCTACATCCTTCTTTTTACTGCACTTAAATGGCCCTGGTTTGTTCCTCTATTTTTTCTCTCACTCTTTGCAGTTCAGTTTCTGACCTTTGTACCATCCTTGATCCAATTTAATTCATGTGACTTTAAAACTTTAAGTCTTTTCCCTTTGGTCCTCTAATCTGCAGTGTTAAATTACCCAGCTAACACTGTGATAACAAGTCTCACACTGACCTCAGGTGGTGTGTCTCTGGTAAGACAAGCTGAATGACATACAATCCAACCCACCTACATACTCCACCCACCTCTTTGTCCTTGGTTGCTATCTCTCAATCCTGCTGTGTCTGATGCAATATAAGCCCTTGTCTGAAGTTAAGAAACTTGTAAAATCCCTCTCTGGAACTCTTCACACTGTATATGTTTTCATTTCCCTCTGCCTCTGTCTTTCATCCCAGCTCCGGGTGTGGCTCCTTGTCTGAGCTTCTCTGCTGAGAAGAACCCCAAGAAATTACATCACGTTTGGCTCATTAGTCCCAAACAAACGTCCTTACAATCTCAGCTAAGAGACCCCGTTAAACACTTTATGAGGGTGAGCTCATGGGACACACAGCCACTGCGATAGCATGTTTGTGCCAAGGTATAGACCCACGTTAACATGTTGAATATGAGCCTGATTTTCAAGTGCTTTGTCTGTTTCTATATGTGATATATTAGAAAGTCAACTTTTTGGGTTATGTAGGATAAAAAAGGACTTTATTCAAACTATAAACGGTCATGCAAAGTGGCTGATGTGGATCCATCTTGCTTTAGTTAAGTTTTCAGTGGGTGTGTTGTGATGACAAGGTTCAGATGAGCTAGGATGTGACTAATGCTAATGTGTGTGAGGTCCACAGGCTTATAGATGCTCAAAAAGAATCTGCATTATGATAAACACGCTACAGCTCCAACTCAGCTCCTGGCTCCCATCCCTAATAGCATCTCATGACTTTCACTGACATTTATTTTCCAGTTAATGCCCCATCAGTGTGTCATAAGCTGTTCCCATTGGGTTTGCTGAAGGAGCAAAAAAACATATCGAAGGGCATGTGTCTAATGGAAATGTGTCTCGGAATGATGCATTCATTGGCATTCCTCGCTCGTGGCAGTGCACATCGCTACGTTCTTTCTCCTTGGCAAAGTATCACAATGAAACATTGTATTGTGGTAAAACAATGACATCTTTACGAGGCCTCACTGAATGAACAAAAGCATCTGGCTCGAGATGGCAATAACAACCACAAAACGGCAGAGTAAAAAACAAGTGCAGAGCAATGTCAGGCGCCTCAGAGAGGCAGAGTTTTTTAGGGGGCATTCTGGTGGTTGAAGTATTCTCCGAAGGTTTTCTTTTTCTCTTTCTCATCTTTTGAGTTTTTTTTGTTGCATTCCTCTCAACTTCCTGTTTTTTGAGATGGGAGACAGTTCCCACACTGTTTGAACTTTCAGACCCCTCCTTCCTCTTTCCTTGCTTTCTTTTTTTTTTTTTCAAAACTCCCTCTGCCACTTGGTGGTCTGCAACCTATTTCTCTCAGACCTGCCCGCTAAACTGTTTTCTTCCTCTGCCAAACAAAACATAGAGTGCAGACAATTTATGCATCAAAATACTGCACATGTAGTTATTATATTCGTACTGAGACAAAAAGACAATTAATGGGACAGAAAAAGGACAGAGAGAGCAGTGAGACGATGATGTTGCCTAGTTGTCTGCTCTCAGATAAGCGACAGTTGAGCCAGTTTGGCCCTGAGGTTAGGATTAGACCTTGTTGCTAAAACAAATAAACACAGAAACAAAGCCCAATATCACTTCAATCTGAAGTCATTATGCAAACCAGATGGGTTCATTTTACTGACTGACTGAATGTGCAATAACAAGGTTTGCAAGGTTCACAAGGGACATTGTCATTAGTACAATATCTTGTAAGGGATTGTGTAGGGTTGCAGTTGCTGTTGTTCATCTAGTGATAATAGCATTCGTCCAGTAAATCCATTCATCCTAGAGCCTCCTCTCCTTTTTCTTCATGTTAAATACATTATGTTAACTTGCTTGGGGATGGTGATATTAATTTCCACTGTCTAATTTCCTTTCATAAAGCACATTTTCTTAGCAAACTCACTTTATACAACATGTATACACACCCACCGTGAAAACCCTGTGGAGCAGTCAAAGAGAAGGGAAACCATCACCATATGGTGAATGGATTGCCTATGGCGTCTTCCACTTTAATGGCTGAAGTCCCGTTTTTAAGTTCTAGGAGCCAGTTTTTTTTGGGATATTCAATCCAAAGGTTTAAGTCATCCTAAGACAGAAACTGGAGCCAGTGGTAATAAATGCAGCATTGCTTTTCCATGTTCCTACACTGGACAATGAGCTCTCGTTTTTGGCAACTGACAGAGTCACGTCAACCCTTGGTCATGACTAAGGAGACTCCAAAGCGTCTATGCAAACAAGGACTTTATGATTAAAGTGATAATACATGGCCCATACCAGATAATACATGGGAATCTCTGGTATTACACAACTTAATAGATTTTTCGGGAACACCGATTCAAGCAGTTTGTTCAGTTTTTCCACGCATGATTTGTTTCGTGCATGCAAACTGATGCATGATGCATGCAAAAAATGTGACTTGTCACATATATTACAGAGTCTGCATCAACTGGTTGTAGTCTTCACATTTGAGGTTTAAAAACATATTTTAAGGTTGTGGTGGTCAGGATAAGTAAAAAACAAAATGTAGCATCACACATACAGAGCTACAAATCTGAGAATATTTAAGTTTGCAGTCCAGCAATAAATACTGATCCTTCAGTTGCATCAACAAGTGCTTCAACTAACTATTTGTCATTATCAATTAATCTGCAAATAATTTCCAGGATTAATCGTTTGGTCAGTAAAATGTCAGAAAACTGTGAAAAATGTGTATCATAAATTCCTGTCCCTAAAGTGATGTCTTCGTTTAAGAAGCTAAAACCACTTGAACAACTTTTGCTTGAAAAAAAACAAACACAAGTCCTTGTTTAGTTGCTGGTTAATTTTCTTTCAACCTGGTAAACAAGTAATATTTGCTCTTGACTTAACACTTCTTTACAATTTAATAACCCTTACAAGGATAGGATTTATAACAAGGCACTTGCATTAAACTTCATTTTAGCTTGGTGTACCCCATAAATTATCAAATCATTTCCTATTAATTGACAACATAACAGAACAAATGCTACCACTCATCATCACTGATACAACATTTTGTCGCATTATTTTAATCATGAGGATCAAAACATTGCACATCCAGCACACTTATCATCGTGCTATGACATATTTAGTGCCACACTAAATGCTTCGGGTTATTGCTATTTGACAGACCAAATATTTAATGACCTATGTTTGATACTCAACAACCAACTATGTTCCACCAGCAGGTCACAGCCTTACTTTAACAAATAAATGAAATGCTTTTTCTCTGCTTACAACTAATGTGTTTTAAACATTGAGTACATGTTAATATAAGACTAACAGATGCAAAAAGCAGGGCATGAAACCAATATGACCATAACAGTAACCTGTACAAAGATACAACTATGAAAACAACTCAAGCATATGATTTTTCGTATTCAACTATGTAAGAGTCACACTTAACAAGAGTGTGAGAGTCTTAAACAAGAACATAGCCAAAGAATTTAACTTTCCACAGTATGGCACTTGTCTAAACAACAAGCCTGCTTAATGCATCCTGCACTGTAAATAATGGATTTCTTGTTGTCATTCCAAAAACACTAAAACTTCTGCAACCAATAATGAATAAATACTGTGTCAGTTCTCACGTCATTACTTTGTTCCAGCAGGTTTTTGGCACTTTGCTGTACCTTAAAAGCACTGACTGACTTGCAGATTGTAAATTGTGTGTGATACAGTATTTGCTGTGGGAAGCAGTTTAAGCCTTTCACCCCACAGATTACATGAGTTTCCAGCCCCCTATGTATTCATAGTCTCCATGCCCTTATAGGACCTTGTTTTGCCATGAGCCGTTGAGAAAGAGTAAAACATTTCACAGATCCCCCACTCACAGATCTGAGAGCATGTGAGAGTGAAGTCATTGTTTTCCGAAACACTTGCCAGAGTGTGGGACAAAAATTATTAGTAGGCTGTATATGCCCAGTGAGTGTCATTTCATTTTTGGAAAAGACATTAATTTCTGGGGGTTGAAGACCAAATGAATTTAAAGCATTTTAATAAATGATAAACTGCATCCCTTCCATGTCTATATGAAAAAGACAGCCTTACCTTTCTCATGCGAACCTTGACCACGTTGTCCTCTTTCTGATCTCCAGGTTCATTTGCTCCATCTAAAGTTGGACTTGCAAGTTGTGTTTTACTGTAAATAACCGTGGTCGTGGCCTCATCTGTCTCCTCCATACTTGCGGCGGCTGCTCCTGGTCTGTGGTGTTCCCTCTGACCATCTGCCACCTCAGAGGCAGGTGACTCACTGGAGTAACAGCCAGAGGCCTCTTGGTTACCATGGAGTCCGCCTGGTGAGAGCTCATCGTACACCTCTGCAGAGCATGACAGCAGTTTTTCAATGTGCTGTTCAGTAGCTACATGTTCATCACTCATGTGGGAGTGCTCAACATCTGGATTTTGGCTGAAACTGGAGTTCTTTTGAAGATCCATTACAGCGGTGTCATGTGGATCAACGTGGTTCACTTCTGGGATAGTATCCAGTTTTGAGCAGCTATTTTCCAACTGCTTAGCTATGGTTTGATCTTCACAACAAGCCAACTCTTTGGACTCTTTGTAGCTTTCATCTGTGTTTTCCGTTGGTTGACTTACAGTGGTTGTCGTTTCCACATCCTGGTCTGCACAAGGAGTAATATTTGTCTGTGTGTGATGTCCTTCTGAATACCCTGTGTCCAGTTTTTCGGATGACATATTGCCGCTCGCAGTCGGAGAGCAACAACGACCTTTGAGACAAATAGCAGATGATGGTGTTGGCCCATGCCTGACTTCTGCTGCCATCACGCTGCATTCTGCTTGTGCACTTTCCTCTCCCTGAGGCCCATTTATCGCTGTCATTTCAACATCATGCTGTTCCAACAATGTCTGGTAGGATATTTCACAACCGTTTGCCTGATCCAATACCCCAGTGCAGTCATGATTATCCTCCTCGCCCCCTCGAATGTCTCTTGAGTGATGTTCAAGTCCTGTACTTTCATTTAGAGTTTCTGAGCCATTACATCCATCCAGCTTGCTAGCAGAATCTGTGCTCCGGCTTTCAGTTACTCCTTCGTCACATACTTCCTGTACCACTAAAGTCACAACTGGTTTCACAGCTTCGTCGGCCTGTGATACCACATCACCTTTCTCCACCATATTAACCGAGCTGTGCAGCATACCAGCAGGTAAGGTTACGCTTGCATCAGCTTGGCTACAGATGGAAATCGTCTCTTCCTTTACATGTGGGAGGTCAGTTTGAGGTTCCAGTTCAGCGGCAGAGGACTGGTTGAGTGTGGCCTCAGAGATTTCAGGAGATGTGCTGTAACCCTCTGTATGGCTCTCCTTTGTTTCTTGATGATTTGGAAGTTTGCCAGGATATTCACCAGCAGATTCAGACAGTGGAGGCCCATTGTTCGAAGAGATAGAGATGCATTGTTGCGGTTCACGAGAGATATGTGGACTTTTAAAGACATTATCGTCATTGCAGATGTGGCGACTCTGGTCACCTTCCCCGCTGACAGTTTTCTCACGGTGGCTGATGCTACCAGCTACACAAGAAATATTTGCAATAGACACCCCACTTTTTAAGTCATAGTGAATCTCTCCAGAATTCCCAGCGTCTGCAGTTTGAAGACGGTCGGATTCAGAGACCTGTAGAGGAATGTCAGCATCTGACAACCCATGAGGGCCATTAACTGATTCCTCCAGTGGGACATTGCTATCCATTATCTTTAACTGATCTGATTCAGTATCATCAATTTCAACAGAGGCTGTCACATCAAGTGTCTGAGCCGGGTCCTCTGTGGGCAGTTGGTGGCAGCCCTCTGGCATGGAGGCACACCTCGTCCGTCGACCTTGTTTGGAAGCCTCTGCTCCCATCCAAGGCCCCTCGCTGTTCACCCCATGACAGCAGACCAGGTCCAGATCATCATAGCTGTATTGTAATCCTGAGGCATGAGTCACATGCTCCTCCCAGCTTCTTTTCCGTATGGCTACTGGCATGGTGGACAGCCGGTGCTAACCCATGCAGCTGCTTTTGACGTCAGGAGAAAACGGACGATCAAATCTGCTGCAATCGAGGAAAGAATTGCCGATAAGAAACAGCCAACGTTCCCAAGTTACGTGTTTACAGTAACTGAATGTGCAGATGACAATGGTAAATAATGTTTCACTTTTAAAGTAAACAGCTGGGGAGTAGTGAGTGGATGTTCAAGAGGGGTGTAATTAAATTGCACTCGCAATTTCCTGTGAGGCATAAACTCAGCTGGATCTGTACAAGATGACAGGATTCCCAGTTATGAAAATCTAACATAGTAAACATGTTTTTTTTATGCAAAGCTGTGCCAAATTTCACATTAAAGCATGCCAACTACATTGAATATACTGGATCTGAAACATATGTTTCTGACTGAAGTGTTAAGCAGCCTGCGGGTAAAGAGCCAACAAGGCTGACTTAAATCTAAAACATCAAGATAATCATCAAGATAAATGTTGACGTCCCCTGTTTATTCTTTAACATCTTTACACAATGAAATGTGACCAAACCAGCTTGTCAAATTTACACCACAAACGTTACATTCATACAATATACACTAACTGCTAAACTGGTCTTAAATATTCAGGGTGTCAGTTAACTGTCACTCTGTATCCACACATGCACCACCACAGGTCACGTTATCATAATACACACTGTGGGTCCGGTGACATGAATCAAACCAAGCTTTATACTGCGCACTTTTTTTCCCCTGTTGTTCTGGGTCACAATGTACAGAAGTAAAGGAACAGAAGGTTTCAACAAGTGAGATGTACTCAGTTCAAGCTGAGCATCTGCTATATTTCGAAAAACATCATGATAAAGTTAAGAATAAAGAAATATAGCAGATGGGGAATCCTGCTTATGCCCTCCTGTATTTTATAGTAAGCAGCTGACAGCTACAGACTTATAATTTTAGTACTGTTTTAATCATTGCTCATATGCAACAAGAGTCAGTTTAAAATGAGTAATAGACTGATATCAGTTTTTTGCGTGTCACCGCCCTGCTTCTTACTTAGCAAATCTAACAGTTTCTTAAGCAGTTAAAGTAATATCAAAAACAAACATTTTTATTTTACTCCACTTTTTCACCTTTTCGTGTCTTCAGGAGAAGAGTTGAATGGTACCAGCTGCCATCTGCATCCTCTGGCATGAACCTGCACCAGGTTATGAATGGTTAAGTACTGGGAGTTAGAAAAAAAACAGTCCCAAAGCAGTTTTTTCTTCTGCTTATCTTCAGACCAACAACAAAACTGACACCTAAAAACATGTCAATGCTTATGTCTTGTGAATTCTTCTGTGGTGAAACAGTTTTTTTTTTATAATAAAATCCAGTATCTGTTTGCTCAGTGGTTAAACTCCAGATGACAGTCCAACAAACAGGTTATAAATCCAGTATTTGCTCTGAGTACAGAGATGTTTTGCATGTTGCCTTGTCATTCATCCACCGACAGCAATGCGTCCACGTCTGGGAAATAGGAATCCATCTCTTTCCATTGAGCTTGACATTTGTTTTATTTTGTAAGCAGTCCTTAGTCCATTTACTGAACTTTAGTAGTTTGTTCCACTGTAAAGCTGTCAGAAAGGCACAGAGGTCCCCAAAGGCAGGCAGAAAGCCGGGGAGCAGAGAAAAATCCAAAGACCACTTCCATCTTGATCACATTAGGGTTTTTTGCTGACGCTGAATGCTGAAGAGTCGGGGTGGTGTAAGAGGGGCAGGGTTTTCTTTCCCCCACTCCACCCCTGCTCTCCTCCGTTCTCTCCCTTTTCTCATCAGGTCCCCTCCCCGCTGGTTTTGACAGGGAGTCTGAGTCACATCCTAGGAGCCCCATCCCCCGTCTCACAGCTCACACAGCTCACACAGCTCACACAGCACACTATACGCATTTATTCACTCCACCCTCCTCTCATGTACTTTCTCCCCTCACAAGCTCTCAGAAACTTCCTCTATGCTTCTTCTTCTAAGAAAAACCTGCCTCTCTCCTCTTCTCCGCTGACTTTTTTCTTGCTTCTGCCTTCGCTTGCTATTTCACCATGCAAGACAAGGCTCCTACCAGTTGGTTTTGATTAGTAACAGACAGGCGGCCTCGAAAGACTGCTGGCTGCGGGCCAAGAGAGATTGCTCGAACGTTTTGGCAGTTATTTCGGAGGCATGCTTTTTTTTAAAAATTTGTCATCTTGTAACGCCACAAGCATTCTTATCCAAAAACACACTAACACCAACAAAAAAAAGCAAAGGCATGATATCACTTTGAGAGTGCATTTTTTATACATTCTGTAAGGATATCTGGAAATTGTAAATCACTTTTTAAATGTTGTATGGTCAATGGGCGCAATGTTAAAGCTGCTGTCAACCTGTTATCTTTGTTTTATTATAGACCTAATGGAAGAGAAAACATTAAAGCACCCAAATGCCAGTAATTCATTTCCTAATATAGTCATTTGTCAGAGGCACTCAGCAGAAAGAAAAGGCAAAGCCCGGGATATTTACACTTAATGTTCCGGAGACAATTTAGGACAGTTTATTAGCCATTATTTTGTTGTTAAAGTCTGATTGAGACAAGGGTTGTAAAACAACAAAGAAAATATGCCACAGACTTCCAGTTCAAGAGCCAGTCTGAAAATCCAAACCTCCTGATTTACATTAGCGCAAATAATGCAATATAAATTCATAATGATCCCTCAATAGTGCCTCCACAATGTCAACTAATTTTATAAACTCCAGCTGTGACCAAATTTGTCAAGACTTTTTCTCAGTAGGGTCTGCTACAAAAAAAAAAAAAAGAGCAATGCGCCAAAGCAACAGGGACAGTCAACACACAGGAGAGAGCTGGAATGAAGCCCCCTCCGACGATCCCTGCAACCCTGGCCTCTAACCTCTGGGTCATCCAGATGTGAGGTGAGGCTCTGGATGAGTCTTTTCTTAGGGGCCTTGCTGGGAAACTGTACACTGCCGTCAAAGTTGGCTCTCCGGAGACACAGATGTTCGTACTCAAGAGAAAGGATCCAAGTTCAACAAGACTCCTCTGCTGCATGTCACATGATGCGCTCTGCGGTTGTGCTGAGTGCAGTGTAACAAAATGCAGATCTTTTCGGTCACAGTAGCTTCAGTGTGGATATAGCTGGTGATTGAAGTGCAGAGGCTGGCACAGAGCATGACTCAGGCTATCCACTCATTACCTCCTGTGGACATCCAACATGGAGCCTATAATTTAAAGGCTAAGCCTCCCCCCTGCCAATCCCACCATTCGGCACAGTTGCCACAAGGCAAACTGGTCGACGTCACAATCTGATCCATCAGTGACACTGTGCAAACACACGTCCCATCAACAGCATGTGGGAGACTAGATGCCTCTAAGTCATGTCTCTGAACGTGTGTGTTTGTTTTTGTGTGCTGAAAGGGTGTTGAAGCATTAAAAAGCTTGAACAAGTCTGAGAGTCGCAGATGGCCACAGCCAAGGAAGCGGCTCTGTGAGACACAGCTGTGCTTCGAGGGAAACGGGGAACATGCAAATATGCTCGCTATTAAAATGACCTGCTGATGTTGATGGTAAAATTATATCATGATGTCATTATAGTATACATCCTTTAGCATGGTACATGATGATATATATTTGTGCCCACATTTACTCATAAACCACAGTGTTGGACAGGATAAAAGTGTAATGGCAGCAGGAGAGGAAAAGTCAAGGGCTAAATTTATTAAAAATTTTTGTGAGCAGGACTCAGTTGTATAAACCAAATGTCCATCCAATATAGTTCAGACTCAAAGAACTAATTTTAACCTCATGATAGCAATAGAGGAAAAGTCAGAGGACCATTAAAGGCGGATCAGCGGGTATTCATAAATGTCTGAACAAAATTTTGTGCCAATCCATCAAGAGGATGTTGAGATATTTTACAAGATAAATGAAAAGTGTAACTTGCTGATGGCTTTAGATAAAAAGTCAATGACTGATCCACGAAAATTAGTGGTTCACAACCATCTGTGTAAAATTTCATGGCAATCCATTCAATAGTTGTTGAGATACTTTGGTCTAAACCAAAGTGACTGACAGACAGATTGACAAAACCATTCAAAGAGTGATGCCCAAAAACAATTCTACCTCACAGTAATTTGTCACTTATTGTACAAAGCCTCATACTTTGAACTGATACTTCACATATAAATGGATTCTATGAACTTGTAAAATTTATGGGTTTTAGTATTATTTTGTGAGTAGTATTTTATGAGCTGTTTATTTTGGAAATGGTTTAAATAACTAAGTAGTATATATATTAGTATAATTTTTCATACAGTATTAATTTGTCCTCTTTTAGTCATTGTTAGTGGCTGGGCTTTGTCTTAGTCCAACACCACAGAGGATGAGCGTGCACATTTTCACAGGCATGCAGCATCATCAGTCACATGTCTGAAGCAGTCACATACATGCTTAAGAAAGACCTATTCATGATTCACCCTATAATCCCCCACTGTTCAACCCCTTGACTTCTTAAGTGAAGCAGTGAGGGCCCAAAGGAAACAGCCTCACATTCCTCACTGATATAGTTTATTATTGGAAAAATAACCTAGTCTAAATCATGGGCATTGAAGAACACACACTGTTTGCCCATGTAGGAAAATGTAGGTGACGCGCAGGGAGAAAAAAAAGTCCTGTCCCTCCTATAAATGAGTCATTTTGAGCCTTTGCGTACACAAAGGCTGCTTTGAGAAAACTTTTCTTGCACCCTTTTTAAGGCTTCCTTAAAAAAGCATTTTCTACTGTACATGCGTGGTAGTTATGTGAGGTTGTAAAAACGGATCTTGGGTTCATTTACACTAAAAAGAAAACCAAACGAAATGCCCAGAATCTCGTCTGACAATCTAAAAATAACATCAACAAACCACACCAAGATCCTCGCAATCCTTTGCTGTCACTTGCTATGCCCTGTGGCTAACAACTCCTTTTTCACAAGCCTGCAGTCATGACAGTTTAAGTAACAGCACTGAGGTCTGGGTGGGAACTTGGGCAATCAAAATATTGTTCAATGAAACATCTCAGAGAAGATGATGCAACGAAAGCAGTTGGAGAGCCAGTTGAGGGTTTCATTGTGTGCCTCAATGAAAAAAGATGCTTTAATCATCTGTGGTTTTTAATTTGCTTTGCTCGGATCTAAACACAAGAAGCCGTCATGGAAGAAACCTGGAAGGGGGCCTTAGCCACTGAAAATGGGTTATAGTATGACTGGTACCGTGGGAACAGGAAGTACAAGTTATTGAGGATACAGACCATAACAACCTCCGGGCTAAAATAATCTATCTAATCTACTTGTGAGACGATCTGTGTCTGTTTGTGTGTGTGTGGTTGCAAGAAGCAAGAGAGAATGTTATCCTGTATGTGTGTGTGGGTGGTTTGTGTACTGTATGTCCGTGTACTGAAACACGTGTGGTGTGTCATATCAGATGACAGACTTGTGTCATCGGGGTATTAAATTTTATGAGAACAATGGAAAATATTGTCTTGTACGCTGTAAAAATGTCTTGGGTGTTTATGTTGCACCATCCGGTCTCTTTTTTTTTTCCTGAGTACTCTGGCGTGGTTGGAGGTGCCTTGATGACCAGCAGTGTAACACTGAAGGTGACGTTTCAACTTAAGACATCATCTCTCCCACTAGGAAACAAACATCCTGCGTGACAGTCACACTATTTGTATTAAATAGCATATGGCAAAATCTATTTGGGATGAATGTATAGTTCACAAAACAGATGTAATCACAGAAACATTAAACCACCAGTGCCTTTCGCTTAAGAAGAACATCATGGTCTATTAAGGCTCTGACCTTGTACAATTAAAAAGAAAAACACCACACACATCAATATCTTGTTAATATTCAGGGGATTTAAATATTGAGTTTTTGTACTGCTGCTTGTACACATTATATGCCATTTCTAAATATTTGGATGAGCCTTTCTCCTGCTTTTGAGACAGCTGAAATCAACAAACCTGTTACATACAGGCTCAACACCTCAAAAAAAGGGAGGTTCTGTTCTCAGATCAGTTTGTGTGTCTGTTTGTTTGTTAGCAGGAATACAGAGAACTACAGGCCTGATTTTCATGAAACCTGGTGGAAGGGTGTAGCATGGGCCACGCAAGAACACATGAAATTATGGAGCACATGCAAACACAGGGCGGAAACATAAATTATTTTTTACTTTTTCTAACATTGAGACACAATGTTTGGCTTTTGATAGAATAAATAGTAGTTAAGTTCAATAGTATAAAAATGTAGCCATTTGTAAAAAAAAAAAAAAAGGCTCTATATTACAATCCACATTGATGGGCAAAAGAAATCCTCTGAGGCAGTCAAAACAAAAGATTTTCAAAATGTGCACAATAAGCAGTTCCCAGTGAGTGCTTAGAGACAGTGGTTTTATGGAAGCATCGCACAACTGTGACAATGCTTTTGTTTTTTAAACAACAGTGTGGCTTAAGATATGTAATTACGTAAGTACCGTGCAACTCAGACAGATTTATCAAAGATTTTAAACATTCTAGGTTTGGTTTTCTTTTGTTTATGTCACCTAAAATGCGAGATCTTGACTATTTTACCTTGTGCCTGTGCAAAGTTTGTTACTAGAGGGGTGTTTTCAAATCTTTTAGCTGAAGGCAGAGATTTTTTTCTTTTGCACTCCCCAAAATCTGAGGCTCGAAACTCCCGTGCAGGAATTGATACGCCACAAATTCGAAAGCTAATCACAGGCAAAGAAAACGGAAATGTTCAGCAGACTTTTTAGCACCAAGAGCTAGAGTTTGCATCAGTACAACAACTAACTCTGTGATGGCCACTGCAACTTACAAGCTAGCAAGCTAACAAGCAACATAAACAAACACAAAATGCTATCTTTGCTTGTCATTGTGATACATCTGTTAGTTGCCAGCTTTAGTGCACAACAGACTTCTATGTGTATATTCTCTGTGAAAGGTCATCTTGATGAGCGTTGCTCATTCATTGGTCAACCATGCACAAGCAGCGGGGGTGGATGGGGCACGAGGCCGGTGATTCATAGATACAAAATTTCTCAATTAGGGAGAAAAAGTAGAGGAGCTTTAAGCTGTTTTTCAGTGTTTTAACTTTTTGTGTGGGAAAACAATTGTAAATCAAATATTAATTATAACAGACTATTTTACATGTTCTAAAATGTGTCTGAATGGAACTTAAAAATGTTTGAACTTTTCTAAGATAATGAGGCTCTGCTTTTTTCTAAGAGCTTTTTCATTAATGTAGACATGCATATTTGTTGCACTTGTACGTTATTAATGTTATAGAAAAGGGGACAATTGATGTCTGCCATCTCTGAGTTTCCTTCTACTTAAAAATTAAGGTACTAGTAAAGAAAAGTACCATTCCAATCAAGGACATGGAAATACCGCAGTATACAGGTTTTAATATCCAAGAAAATCCCCACAGTGTAGCTTTAGCTGTGACCTTGTCTTCAACGAGCAGACGAAGACAGACTCCATGCGAAGGGTATCCTTGCACGGCCCAGATCCCTCCAGTTTGTGTGGAAATTGCTTAATATCTGAATAAGGGAAAAAAAAGTTTCAATTTCTTAAAAGAAATACACTGACTACACTGTGCAATCTATGCTGTGCTCAGATATTCTGCCTACATCTCACAGAAACAGTTCAGTATGGCTGAAAGCAGGGCTTTTCTGGAACAACAGCTGGATTTCATCTGTGCATGCTGAAAACACCTGCACCTGAGCACATTCTCACACTTCTTTGGCCTCATAATGTATAAAGGATTGTGTACAGCCAAACCTAACAATGCACACATCACTAATGTGCATTGGTGTTGCATGTGGTGTATATTTCACAGGCTGGCATCACAAACATGTGTCAGTCAGGCTGTATGTTTAACTTTGCAGTTGCTCTATACTTTTTAAATTATTGAAACTCAAGTGCAGATTTTTGCTTTTTATTTAACCACAATGGACTTTTCTCGAGATATTCCACATGAACAAGAGAGCAACTGTAAGTGAAAGACAAAGATTCTTCTGTGAGACTGAAGAGGACTTTATCACCACCCCTTCTGTCCATTTTTGCAAAGAAAAAAAAGTAGGTGCAACACAGAAACTACAAATTACTAGCCTTTTGGAATTCATCACATCCTCCAGAGCTCGCCATTTTCTAACAGCTTGCTTCTTGAAAGTCTCTGAGGACGGACTGGACACAGAATATAATATTTATCCTCTTGTCTCGTTGTTTATTAGGGATCATTTTTGAGCTCTGACCAGTCCCTGTAAGGGCCAGAAAAGTGATGTAGTGCATCCCCCCACCCAGGATTCCTCTGAACATATGCTGTACTGGCATCAGCTCTTCCAGCAGAGATCCAGGAAGACGTGTTGTCCTTGGACACCGTTGCCACAGCAGCATCAGCAGGAAATACTTGAGACAGAGAGTCAGGAGATGAGGGGCCAGGAGCTGTTTCATCATTTAATTAGAGGGACCTTTAACAGTTATGTTTCTGCTCCATGTTTGCATTTTGGTTCAAAACAGGGCTGTTACATTATTTTACTTTTCAAAATTTCAGACTTTTTCAGACATCCTGCTAGATTTTTACAATCATATTTGACATCTCAATACAAATAGCTCGATGTTTATTATGCTAATAATTAGTGTTTATATACAACTGTCACAATGCGTGTTACATTCTGACTATGTCGATTTTCAAACAAGATTGCAGAAGAAAAGTACAAACATGTTAAAAACTTAAGGTGCTGAAAGGAATATTTTTTGTCATGTAAGTGTTAAATAGCTCTACAATCTTGACAGCCACCATTCATAAAGAATTTATGGTTAGTAACGTGGGTCTCCCAGTCCCTCTGCTTTGCAGTTAGCAGGAAAGGAAACTGTGGTGCTGTTTCTCCTTATTGGATAAAAGTGGAAACAAGACACCAGCAAATTTCTTTTCTGCATTTTGCAAAGCCAAGGACCCATGTTCCTAATAAAACACTATCTCAGTGATGGCTGTCTGAATGTAGAGCTATTTAAACACTTATCTGATTCACTTTTTTCTTTAAATACCACTTACAGCACCACCTTTACTATGTAACAGCATCACAACTAACAATTCTTAATAGTTATAGACTAGATTACGGACTAAATTAACATTATAGATGATTATATATTTATGTCATTTGACAGTAGCGTGTCATGTCATTTGGCATTTCAGTGTACTGTGATGTAACCAACAATATTAAATTAAAATGTACGTATTCAATTGTTTGTGCAAATTTTGTTTATCACACATCAAGTGCAGTGCAGAGAAGTCTAGTAGTTATAATATGCTTAAAATGACAATATAGCACTACAAATGAAATCCTTTCACTTAGGCTAACTTACAGGTCACTTTGACTACAACTACTAATGACTCAGTTGTAAGTGCAAATAATCCACATTCACACTGATAACACTAGCTAAGTATTTGCCTTTCCTTCTGGTCCTCTATGCAGTGCAATAGCCGGGTTTATAGTGCAATAAGAGCAAATGGAAAATAAGATGTAAGGCATTTCTCCTCCAGTAAAGTGTCTGACATTCCAGCCCACTCAGTGAGTTTAAACGTGAGAACACATTCACTCTCAGGAGAAGAAACCTAAAAAAACAGCAGACAAGATGTGCCTCTTAAAACAATATGTTCGTAAAAACATCTGACACCAATGGGAACATTTTTTTAATAAAAAGTCCAAACAGCTGCTGTTTTTAAGACAGAAATCATGATGATGAACAAGAGGACTGTGGGGTTTTTTTGTTTTTGCAAGAATATTAAAATGCTTAAAGATACTACATGTCACTAATCTTTACTTTTCCTTGGCTTGTAAATGTGTGCCTCTCAAAAGCTCCCATTAAAAGCAGTAAAGCTGTGCAGGACACCGTCCTTAAACTGGAGGGGCTATATTAATCTCTTTGTCAGCAAACATCTCAAATGTCCGAGAGAGATTACGTATTGTGGCTCCCCACAAGTGGGGCTACCTGAGAATATCTGTAATGAATCAGCAAACCGGGATTTAATGGAAAAGCCTGGTTGTAATAACATGACATAACTGCTGGGGGCGACCAAACCTCACATTTATCCATGAGGAGAACCGATGTACATGTGAGAAGAAATCTGACATTAAAAGTTGTTGCGACCTTATGATGAACTGAGGTTAAGGTGGACTAAAGTGTGTGGTCCACGTTAGTGCCATTCAAACTTGCCCTGTTACATGAATTTAAAGGCTAAATACGGCCTTAATGAAAGAGTCTAAAGGTTAAACGTGTACATTTTACAATAGAAAAAGCAGGCTGTTCCTACAGTGATAAATTAGAATAACCTAAGCAAAGACAAAAAGCTGAATCTCACCTTTGAATGGTGAAATGGCACCAGCAAGGAGATTTTTTGTCAAATGAGCGCTATTCCTTTTTATAATGTAATTTCCGAACATTAGGAGAGTCATTCTGGCCACTCTACGAATCTCTGTCTATATTTACCAGTTTTTTATAGAAGTATTTTATTTTACTGCTTCAGGAAGCACACAACTTTATGCTTGCTTGTCTGCGCGCCTGTTGGAAGTTTCACTACTGCTGCCTTCAGGACACCTTGTATCTTTCTAAGTCCTGCGTCGACCTCGCCACACATCCCAATTTACTACTGTAATTTTTTACCATACACAAACGAGGCTCATTATGTTATACATCAATACACCGTGATGAATCATACATTTATGAGCAAGCATAAACTGTGTTGTTCTGGGCTCCTGGTTCCTGTTGACACTGGTCCAGTTGCTCAGTTTGCTTTCGACTTATGTACTCATGTATCTCTAAAGTGTTTCTCCGCGCCAAAATTCCCGAAATTACGACCGCCCATGAAGGTGGCATAAGGTGATATTATTAGACTTCTTCCGCGTTTACCTGCGGCGTGAGACGACAAGAGTTTACCAAAAGGGTGTGTGTCGCTGAGTTAAACGAGGCTTAGCAAAGCCCACAACTCGTGTCCTTACATTACTTTTAAAAAGAAATAGAGCTGGAAAGGGAAATGAGCTAAAAAGGCAACAAAGTTTACTCCAAGAGAAGGCACGTAAAGTTTTATTTACGCTTAAGTTGTTGCGTCCACGGTCACAATGGGCTGTTGTAGCAGCACGGAGGTGAGTTAGCCAAAACGCGATGGGAGTTGTGTCTCTATTGTCAAAACTTGTAACATAATTGGAGGAGTTTGAGACAACATTTGTCACCACAGCGTCACTTTTCGGCAGTGGGAGCAGCTGGTTTCACGCCAACAGCGTTTGCCTGCCCAGTTTTAAGGAGCAGCGACGCGGCTACTTCACTGCAGCAGCACCGACCAAAACACCGCCGAGAGTATCTGTGTTAACTTTTGAATATCTTGTTCCCATTTATGCCTTGGCAGAAAAAACGTGAGTGGAAACCGCTGGAGGAGCGCAGCTGTACGGACATCCCATGGCTCATCATATTCACGTTGTTTTGTATCGGGATGGTAAGTTTACAATTTGAATGCGTGTCAACACTGAGATGTCTTTGTAGCAGGTCCGTCTTGTTAAAGCTAACACGGTCAAAAACAGCAGCTCTGCATGAAGATCTACTTTTATGAGGGTTACAGTGTTCAGTTTTTGTTAATTTTTTTTGAAGAGAGGTACCTAATCAACAGTAGGGTCATTATGGGGACTGTTGTTTGTGTAGCTTTTGTTTCGCATATGCAAGAGGTATTCCCAATAAATTGACCAACATTGATTTGAGAAAAACATTTCATTGTAATACAGCTCAACATCACCAACGGTAAAAAATTCAAATTAACCTACAATTTGAATCTGCATCTCTAAAGCAGTTTCAACAATAACAAATCATTATGAATTACAATAAGTTTTATTGCAGGGCTGTTGCATGAGACTTCATCACTTTAACCTAATTGCACTTGATTAATAGAAATAAAAAGAAAAGTGTACTTACAAATGTCTGTCTGTTACACAGTTGAAGGATATACTGACGAATCAATGGAAGCATTGGAAATAAGTTGGAGATCAGTATAGTGACTCTTTAATGCAAATCATCTGTAACTTTTGCATGACAGCCCTGCAGCAGATTGAGATTTGACTGAAACTGATTCAGAGAAGTATTGAATCACATGTTGTCATCATTGGGACTGTAGTTTGTGGTACTGTTGAGTTACATCGTGTCATAATAACATGTTTTGTAGCACTTATGTTCCCTCATTGATAAAAACAAATCAGGATTCACTAGAAGACTGTTTTATCTTACAGCAATGTGGCCACTGTAGCTTTACCTTAAAACTAAACCTCAATTGCAGGTTACGAATGTTTCAAGAAATGAAACTGTGGCAAATTCTAAAGTATGTCTCAGGTCTAGATTTGAATAAAAATAACTAATTCAAGATGAGTGCAGGGTGTTATATGCTTATAATGGTAATAATTATCTGTCATTTATGTTAACTTTCTGATAGTTAGCATCATCTCATCTAACTTGTGTCATCTGCAGGCGTGTATTTGTGGCTATCCCATCGCCACAGGAGCTGCCTCCAGACTCATCTCCGGATATGACAGTTACGGAAACACATGCGGTAACAATAATACCAAGATCGAAGGAGTACCCCTGAGTGGCCGGAATATGAGAGAAAACAAGTTAGTCTGATTTCTCAAGAATTTGTGACCTTACATGTGACACAGGGCTTTCTCTGCATTAAATTAATATTTTTCTCTAATTATGCATGTTAAGTCCAGTTCCCTGCTGTCTTTTAAGTATTTGATATGCTCCGTTTTACCGATTTAGTCATAGATTAGTACTTCAAGGTAAATCTAGTGAGACCTCGATTGCCCTCTGTAGTTGACTCTTGGTGGCACAAAAGGAAGGCATTCAGCATTGCTAATTTGCATGCAAGGATTGCATCAGGTTATCCAAATTTAATGTACCACAAACAAAAGGCTGCTGTACTTGTAAGCACTTCAATGTAAGTTCTGTTCTGTCTCACATAGCTGGTAGTGTGTAGGTATCCAGACTATGAACTAAATGTTGTTTAAAATGTTAAGAAAAAATGCTCAGTGTTTTCTCTGTCCTGAACACTCTCATATTTGGTCTGTTTGAACGACCTCATTTGCATGAACTGAAGAAAATAAGATGTCATCAGTTAAAATGTTAGTGGAGATAAACATCCGCACCGCAGAGCTGCACTGACCAACAATCACACTATGCTCAGTCGGTAAAGTTCTGTATATATGTAAATGGCTAGTTTTATTTAATGTTTAATTCCTTACTAAGAAAATCTGAGCAAAATAATTTATTGTCCAGACAAAAATGTCACAAATTCTCCTCTCGTCAAATCTGTAACAGAGGTCTTTAATGATATTCCTCCTTTTGGGCTGTAGCTTTCCATCAGCATGCAGCCTGTAGGCCCGGTTTAACTGAAACAATGGGTCATGCTTTATTGATGGGCTGATTGCCCGTGGAGGCTTTGAATAAAAGGCGTTTCAGCTACAAAGGAGGATTTGTGCGATGGAGTAGCAAATGTCACCAATCTTTCATTTTCTGCCCAGACAGAACAGTCTCAGCTGGCATAGTTGTAACCAAATATATAGTGATATCTTGTTTAAGGGAAAAAGGTTCATTATGAAATGAAAGTTCTGGCAGTCCTTTCTACTCAACAGCTAATCTCTTCCTATTAGGTATGTTTTCTTTCTAGACCCGTGCAACCTTGACATAATCAACAGGAGGCTCAATTCCATCGCGCTGTGTGTCTCTAAATGTCCATCTGCTGAACTGAAGACATACAGCGATGTAAAGCAGTTTGCTCTGAATAATGGTGAGAAAACTACACATATGAAAACATTTAACAGAAAAAGTGGATCAGTTTCAGTTTATTAATATTTACACATGTTTAATGATAAGTGTTTGACAAAAATGGGATAAACATTTTATTTGATTACAGCTGCTAGCAGAAAAGTTTGAAATATATCAGTGAAACTAAATGTGTACTCTTTTTGTGTTCAATAGGATCTCATCTCTGCTCCTATGATATTTCTCCTACAAGATACACAAGCAGTTCAGAAAGATCAACGAAATGTCCCAAACTTCCCGTTCTACCTAGGTAACCAATTATTACAATTACCAATCATAACATTCGTTGTTTTTTTCTTGTTAGATATAAACTCATAAACTCAACTCACTGCCACATAGTTATCAAGCTAGTGAATTGTATTTGTTGTATTTCCAGTTTTTCCCTGTTTTGAATAACATTATGGTTCTTGTATTTTGTCTGTTTGCTTCTTTATTTTAGTTTTTCATTTTAAAGGACACATCCAGTCAGGGATGGGTTAAAGAATATATGAAGCTGATGTGGGTGCAATGTGTGTTCAATCTATGACAACAAATTAAAGAGATGTGCATGACTCATGAGCATGACTCTGGTGTTTAGAGATGTAACTTGAATATTTCTACTGTAGTATTCCCTTACTTCAATTTTTTATAATAAGACTTATTTTTTGCTCAAGGTAGAAGGAAATGAGTTACACAGCTCTTGTCGTGTTGTGTGGGATGTTTAAAGTTAATCCCCATTTGTGATATTTTGGATAGTTAAAGAATGCAATTCATCCCTGTCTGAGAAATTGGACAACACTGGTCTTCATGCAGTCATCTTTCTCTGCAATGGTTAAATTTAGCATTTAACTTCCTCGCCAAACTTGAAGAAAGGGACCCTCCCCTAGTGTTGCCTTTATGTCCTTGTAAACCTCCCCGGCTGAGTCCTTGAGACAACGGTGAATGACTGAGGGAAGGCTGATAGTGTCTGTTTTCTCAGTGCTGACTTGCAACTTTCAATTACTTAAAACAGAACTAGCACAAACATCATTAACTTTCTGTATGATCATTCAGAGTTGAACTGCATGTGCATGTAAACCAAGCTGTATTATCCCTGTTTGTATCCTGAGCCACATGCTTATTATTCACCCCACATAATTATCTTTAATGGGGAAAAAGTAAATGGAGGCGAAGGGAGATGTGGGGAAGGATAACATCACAGATTCAGTGAGATCAAACCCACATTATGAACACAGGACGTTTGTCACTCATTCATTTGTGCAAACATTCATTCAGTCATTTATTCATTCATTATTTATCATTTTTAAATGTATGTATTCCAGTGGTTACTTGCAATGCCTTTCACACACATATATGGTAGAATAACCTCCTTAAGCACGCTCAAAAACCAAAGAGGAACAAAAGAGATAACAAACAGAAGTTGCCATAGTCGTCTGCTTGAGAGACTTCACTGAAAATAAATAAACCCATGCTCGTCATGTTTTCATGTTTGCAGTAA
This sequence comes from Acanthurus tractus, assembly GCA_029783725.1. Taxonomy (NCBI): domain Eukaryota; kingdom Metazoa; phylum Chordata; class Actinopteri; order Acanthuriformes; family Acanthuridae; genus Acanthurus; species Acanthurus tractus. The sequence continues at coordinate 8,318,349 of JAQNCA010000024.1, forward strand.
GGCTGTCCCGCTCTTCCACCGCTGTATCCCTGTGGATATCGGCTGCTATGCTGAATTTGCGCAGGCTTTTGTCACATTTGTCAGTGACAACACTGTGCTGCGCCGGGTCATCGCAGGGGTGATGGCCAGCAAGGAGATTATCATGGGCCTCTGTGTGCTGGCTTTAGGTAAACCACATAATATACCCATCGTCCAATAATGTATGTAAATATATTCAGTAAGTAATAAATTCTTTGTATTCAGCGACAAATCTCCTGGTATGTTTCTGTATTTTCTGATGCTCCCACTGCACAACCGCAATTGCTCATGAGAATTCGGTAAGAAGGCAACTTTCGGAAGTGGAAACTATTTTTGTCATTAAAATAACAGGAAATGTCTGAGTGGTTACAGCCTTTGTATCCACTGAGGTTTAGCCCACAGTCATGAATTTAAGGTCCTCCTGTTGGTACAGCAGAAAAAAACTGAACTCATTTCGGCATCTTTTATCTCAACTATTTGATCTGTCTGGGTTCAATAAATTGATTGTCAAGGCTACATATTTAATAGCAGGATAGAGTTTCCCCTCGTGTGGGTTGTATAAATTCACTTCCTGTTTATATAAAATGCAATTACATGTTTTTTTCCCCTTTGCATGTTTCACTATGTTTATTAAGGTTTAAAACTAAGCAAATGTATCAAATCTTATTCAGAAGAAATACTATGAAATCTCACTTTTCTTTAGCTTTATTACATTTTTTTGACATTAGCAGTGCTGTATTTATGAAATCACATGCTGTTTTTCCTTTCAGTCCTGTCCCTGATCATGATGGTTGTCATCCGTTACATCTCCAAAGTGCTCGTATGGATCCTTACAATTCTGGTGATCATCGGCTCTATAGGTAACTTTCAGATGCAACATGCATCTACTAGAAGTCTAATATCTGTCCTCCCAACTAATTTTGACATTTTGAAATATGCTTGAGTTAGGGTGATCCTGCATTCAGGGTCTGTTTGAACTCTTTTCTGCTCTGATCTCTTGCAGGTGGGACGGCCGTCCTCTGGTGGCTCTATGTGGACCACAGGAACGCCCTTAATAATAACGCCTTAACAGTATTTGGCAAAGAAGTGGCTTCAGACAATGTGAAGGCCCTGCTTGTGTATGCAATTGTTGCTACAGTTTTCACGGTATGTGCGAGTGCACTGTTGCCAAGTGTGCACATCCGTTTCATGGTAGATCATCGCTAATAGCATCAGGGAGAAATACAAGTTTTTCACAGTTTTAGATTTTGTAAAATGCAGTGATTTAATATAAATTAAAAGTCAGTGGGATTTAGACAGGCTCAGATAGAATAGCTAAATTGTGCTTTTGTAAAACTATTTTTTTATGCGCCAGAAAAGATTTCCTTTGTTTGCGTCAAATTGTAAAGCTTATTTTAATGATTTCATTGGCTCACTAGTCTTTGTGTCACCCTCCAGGTAATCCTCCTGATAGTGATGTTCTTCATGAGGAAGCGTGTGGCTCTCACCATCTCCCTGTTCCACGTGGCTGGAAAAGTGTTTATCCACCTTCCTCTGCTGGTGCTGCAGCCCCTCTGGACCTTCCTCTGCCTCATGCTCTTCTGGGTCTACTGGATCACTGTGCTTCTCTTCCTTGGGACTTCAGGTGAAAACAAAAGCTCCGGCACTGTTTCTGTCACATTTTAAATTTCATTTACAATTCAAAAGGCTTTTGTTTGGTATGGATGCTATAAAATAGTTTTTATTCTCTGACTAGTTTCTAGGATCAGTTCTTAGTTGTAACTTTCTCAAACAAGCAGAATATTAAGTTTGTTGCTTTTGACATTTTGTCTTGGTTTCGTGGCATGACCGAACTCCCACATTTGGAATCTCAGGCCAGTCTCGTGATGTGGGAGGATGAAGTCAAAGAACAGAAGAAGTACTTCTCTTTTCATCTCCCACTTCTCTTTTCTTTTTCAGTTGACTTTTAATTCTGGTGAAGAAGTATTCAAAATAAGCAACAGCAGCACAGATAAAGTATATAAATATTCACATGACTGTATAATTAGTAAGATGCTCTTACGGTTACTGGAGAAAAGAAGCTCTATGTGTTCTTGCATGCACAAGTTAGTGTACGTGGCCCACAGTTTCATTTTCTAGTTGATGCATAAAGAACCCTAAATGACGTTTGCGGTTAACAAAAATTAGAATACTGTAAATGCCATTTTTAGAGCACTTCTTTTTTGTGATTTATTAAAGAAATATTTAAATTTGTCTTCCCCCAAAAAAACTGTAAAGAAAATCAAGAAAGGTGATGCATGATGTGAATTACTTTGAAAGAATGACCACTAAGTATTAGTACACTGATAATCATTTCTGACTGATGGTCCCTAGTTAATTTGGGCATTGCGCTAAACTTCACAGCACTCACTAATATGTTTCGAGTTCATGAAGAGCATTGCTGACTAGTCGCTAGTTAGATGCATTTGTCTAATCTTTGCTAGTAAAAGTCAGCAAGTTATTGCTTGTCTTTCTGAGGTAGTACACTCACAAATTTTGAGGAAATATAGAGAAACATGCATGGGATGTAAACATTGTGTGATGACGCTGACTCAGCTGTAAAACATGTTGCCCAAACTCAAGCTTGTGTTTCCTTACAGGGACACCGATAAAGAACAACTCCACAGGTGTGGTTGAATATGAAATGCAAGGACCTTTTCAGTATTTGGTGTGGTACCACCTTGTGGGTCTCATCTGGATCAGTGAGTTCATTCTTGCCTTCCAGCAGATGACCATTGCTGGAGCTGTGGTCACCTACTACTTCACAAGGTATGTAGCAGCAGGTAATTTACATTTTATCACATTATGGATGGCCAAAAATGTTCCTTGCTGTCACGTTTGGGCCCCGGGTCTATGTAGCTACTCAGGAACAGTCTGTTCTCATCAGGAACAACTGAAACACAGGGTGCTCAGACAAAACACGCTTTATGGACACTGGTATTTACTGACAATTTGTTTTTATGCTGGATAATTTTAATCATATGTTTGTCTTTTTATCTTAAGGAATAAGTCCCAGATACCTGCCACTCCCATCCTCTCCTCCATGGCACGCACCATCCGCTACCATCTGGGTACTCTGGCCAAAGGCTCCTTCATCATCACGCTTGTTAAGATCCCTCGTCTCATCCTTACTTACATCCACAGCCAGCTCAAAGGGAAGGTGAGCCTCCGAATTATGCGCAGTTTATTTTAAATGCTACAAACTCAAAAACTCCATTCTGTCTGTTGAACCTGCAAGTTATTATCAATATTTTGTATTGTATATAATTTAGCTAAGTTAGTAACGTTGTGTATTTTCTTTATTTTTTTGTAGGAAAACGCCTGTGCTCGCTGCATGCTGAAAGCTTGTGTCTGCTGTCTGTGGTGTCTCGAGAAATGTCTCGCGTACTTAAATCAAGTAAGTCCATCGAGCTTGGCAAAGGAAGATAATCTGGTATACTGCAAAGTGGAAACAAGATCATAGGTGTTTACGGCTTACATACCCATGTCGCATTGTTTTTTAGAATGCATACACTGCGACAGCCATCAACAGCACCAATTTCTGCACCTCTGCACGTGAAGCTTTCCTCATCCTGGTGGAAAACGCCCTCCGCGTGGCTGCCATCAACACTGTGGGCGACTTTGTCCTCTTCCTGGGGAAGGTACCACAAAAAGACTCATTCTGGACTGTTTTAATGTGTTTTTCTCTCCTGAAGCAAATGAAACTTAATGTTTTCTGACAATTATATCTGCACTCTCAGTTGCTTGTAGTGTCCTGCACAGCGTTTGCCGGTGTCCTGGCTCTGAACTACCAGAGGGACTACACCGTGTGGGTGCTGCCTCTCCTCATCGTCTGTCTGTTTTCCTTCCTGGTGGCTCACTGTTTCCTCTCTGTCTTTGAGAATGTGGTTGATGTTCTCTTCCTCTGCTTCGCTGTGGACACAAAGTATAATGACGGCAGCCCTGGGCGCGAGTACTACATGGACAAGGCCTTAATGGTGAGAAGATAGTGTGTGGAAAGAGGGCACAGGTGTTGTAACAAATAATGGAAGGTTAGGATGAGGCCGAGTTTTTTTTTTTTTTAGGTTTTACTCTGTAAGTGCTACTGCTCTAAGACTTATAGCAGTAGCACTCACTGCTATAAGGTTTGTTTCACTGTAAAAAACTGCTCATACTTCTGATTGGATGCAGAGCTCAGTGGACATACATACTTGCTGACAGGCTCCTAGTGTGTGATAAACAGTCATTTTGTGTGAATTCATTCATGAATATTAAAAAACTTGTGCGGAATTCGACTCTTATGAACTATAAGGTCCAACTTTGCTTAAAGAAAAAAGAGTGAAAGAACGAGGAAGCAGTGGAACTTAGCAATGCACAAGAACAATGTTTTTAAAAAAAACTGTGAGAAATAATCTGATGTAAAACTCTGTCTTTACCTTTCCAGGAGTATGTTGAGAATGCTAAAAAGGGTCGGTACAAGCCAGATGATGGAGATGGACGGGAGATGAAGCCCATGGTGAGTTGGGAAATCCTTGTAGTCATCTCCTCGGTGTGCTGCGTTCAAGATGTTTGAATCCAGTTGGAAAGCAAATACAGACATGATTCATGTCTGTAACCTCATGTAAATAATCTTTGTGTGATTCTAACACTCTGTATTTTTAGGTTGTTAGCTGTAATTTTTTTCTCTCTCTTTCTTTGCAGGCACGTGGAGGAACTTTGGCTTGATCAACTTCCAGGAAAACTGCGAAAACCACTAAAAATACACCAAAGCTTAACTCAGAGTTTATCAACATTTCACTCCAGGGACATCAGTAAGATAACAGTGCATTTCATACAGATGCTACATTTTGTTTCAGCTAAAGATGCTTTGGTTTATATGTTTTATTTTTTTTAGAGAAAAGTTTTGACGCTTATAGTGTAATATGACAAAATCTCATTGGGGTTTGTCTTTTGTTTTTTAATAAGACGGGTAAGCTACTTTTGTCCTTCTGTCCTTTATAACTTGGGTTTTATCTTTTACTTTATTTTTACTTTATTTCAAATGATGTAAATGATTTAACATGGTTTAACATGTTTTATTTTTTGGCTATAGTTCAGTGTACATTTTAAAAAATGTAGAGCTAACTGTTTTGTCAAAAAACTGTTCCTGTTGTACTTCTCAAATTTTATACTTAAATAAATTAAAAGAGTTTTGTTGTTTGTTTGTTTGTGGTTTTTTGCATGCATCCCTACAATCCTGCAAAAAGCTGATCAAATGTAACTATGTCACATAAAGGTTCTCCTCTTACAGGAAGAAGCTGAATTTAAGCTGAGATATCAGAGCTTTTATAGCTGATATGCTACAGAGTATTAGATTCTGGCAGAAATACTATACAAAACCTACTACTTGTCAGAAGGGGCAGTAAATGAACCATTCATTTGGAAATCTTTGGAAAGCTCTAAATAAACATAAGAAGCATGTAAACTGCACCAAAATTAATTTTAAAAATGAAAATTATAGCGGAGAATTTCAACTGATCAACTTCGGAGATCAGAAACCATCGAATCAGATGATGTTGGAAAATAAAATGTAAAATTTTGTTGTCTTTAATTAGAAGATATATGTCTAACACAACATGTAAAATAGTAAACTTTAATATTTCAATATGCTTGCTGACCTCCCCAAACGGAAATACAGGGAGGGAAAAAAAACAAACAAAATACTAATTGAGACTGCCTATTAACACGGTAAAGCAACTGTGGGGTCTAACTTTGACCACCTGGGGGCAGTAGATCCCATAGAATGTAGGTTGTTTCCATTGTGTATCCACTTTTGAAGCAGTGCCCTTCAGAAGTATTAAGATAAAAATGTCATTTTAACCTCACAAGAAGGATTAACATCTTCAACTTTAGAAAATTAAATAAACATGTAAAACACTAAGTATGAATACATGAAGCTTAAGTGC
>JAQNCA010000024.1:8327768-8347742 GCA_029783725.1 Acanthurus tractus
TAATTGTAAAATTAACATAAGTAGTCGGCAAATCCCAGGTCTGCATAAAGAGCTGCAGGGCTTATCATGAATAAACAAATCTGGGATCAGTTTCAGTTTTTAACCCTGACAGATATACACTTTAAGTAGTTAGAGCAGATTGAGTACAAATCAAGCTTTAAAACAAAGTAAAAGCAAAACACTGTATGATGATCATCTTTTTTTTTCATATAAAGCTGTCTAAACCAAAGCTTCCTCTAGCCAGTGTACTAATATATAAACCATTTTCAAATCCAGCAAAATCTAAGTGTTTTTAATGCCTTAACTGTTAAGTATATCTGTGCTTGTCTACATTCTAGCTATCCTATGTAACAAATCAAAAGATCTGAAATATGGCCTGTGTAACACCGTAGTAAGAGAGACCCAGAACACAAGCTTATACCAAAAACCCAAACAGTGTCCGAGCTAACAGCAGAGCCACTCTTATACAGCTTAAAGACCAGCTAAAGTCAGTCCAGGAAGCATGCTCCACCCACTACTCCCTCCATCTGTCCTCATCAGTGAAAGGCACACCTCATCCTTTATCCACTTCCGCACATTTCAACAGGTCTGCATGGCTCTGTGGTTTCATTACTGTGCAAGAGACTTATTTCTGTTACACCGTGTGTTCAAATCATGTAAAGTCCAAGAATTTTAAAACACCAAACTCCACAGTTTCTTTGGAGTTGATATCCTCAGTGTGAGCTGCGACAAAGTTTTCTTTAAGCTCACCAACGTATTAAAGGTAAGTAAATATTTTATTTTTTATAACATATACTTGTGGCTAAAGAAGTTTATAACTATGCAAGTGCTGCTTCCTCTGTACACGCTTGAGGGAATTTTCCACCCTCAAGTCCCATTATATTTATATTTTCCAGTTCCACAAAGGTTTAGCCTCTGGTTCCACAGATTGAAACAACATCACGCAGTATTAGACATGCTACGACAAATCTATTTCATCTTCTGTATTCATCCAACGATGGATTAGAAAAATAGATAATAATAATATTTTCCCCTCCAACACCACCGGCCAAGCAGTAATTTGTCTTTCCTTGTTGCTGAGCCTTTGAGATGATTTGACTTGATTTGTGTCTGCGTGAAAACAGCTAGCATGTCGGTTCTGATTGTTATCCAACTTACACTTTTTTTTTTTTTTTTGTCTTAATTCTCCTAATGAAGCATGTCTAAATCTTATCTTGTTTTTTCCACACAGTTACAGTCACAGTTACAAATCAAGATCAAAAGAAACCTAAAGAGTGCAATAGTCTCTTATCTACATCATCAACATCCCACCTATACACAGGAACATTTGATAAGGAGGAGAAGGGTGAGGTGGGGGGGGATGACGGGGGGTAAATCTCTTTAACATTGCGCCTCAGGCATCAACACACTCGGGCATCGGAGTGCGGCACAAGGACAGGACACACTAGAAAATATGGACTGTCCAATGAAGGGAGAGTTCTTTGCACATGTGACCATATCCAAAGCACTGGAATGGTTATTGATTAGTCCTCGTCATGTTCTCTGGATCGCTGACACACAAGTGAACAAGTGCCATTGACCAATCATATTTTTATACTTAGAGAGGAAGAGAAATCATAAATGTTTGCCAGGAGTATTTTTTTTCTTACTAATGAACAAACAATACACAGAGAGTAGTCCATAGGCTGTTAGTACGATTAAGTATCTGCCTGGGGAGTCACCTAGAAACGTGCAGTTTGACCAAACAAACAGTTTTCTCTTTTTTTTCTTTTTTTTTGTTTTCTTTTCAAAATTACGACAGATACTCGTCGTTGTCATAGTCATCGTCCTCGTCCTCGTCGTCCTCGTCATCCATCCGGGCTTGGTCGTTGGGGACAAAGGAATCTTCATCATCGTCAGTGAAAAGCGAATCTCCACTGCCAAGGTCTCCAGAGGACTCCAAAATCACACCTGCAAACAGAATGATCCAGTTTTTGTGATTTTTTGTGTATTTTCGTTTATAGTTCATAGTTTTTATGAGGACACCGACGCCATTGTTGATGTCTGTCTGGTTATTTAACTACTGCCAGCAGCTGGTTAGCATTGCTTAGCTTGGCTTAACATGAAGAAACTGAATCTAAAGATGAGGGCAAGGAATTGAGGAAGCTACTGTGCCAAGCCGAAAAATAGTACAACACATATCCTCACTTAAAATTAAACTACCTGAGAAATGGCCACCTGTTAATTTCATACTTAAAAAACAACAGGGTCAGACCTGAGCTGTACCATCACACTGTCACCGTTTGAGGTGCAAAGTGATATAACACATTGGAGTGGGCAAAAGCCAGCTGGTTAGCATGCTGGCATGCAACTAATGTAGATATCTCTTCAACAAAGTACAAAGACTTCTTTCACAAAACTTCAAAAAACTGTTATTTCTTCACATTTTGCTGATAGTTTTAGTCAAATTTTGAATGCTTGAAGCAAAAAGTACGACGTTGTAAACCTTTATGTGCATCGCACACTTTTACTTTTACTTTTACACACTTTTACCCACAAAATCTGATTGTTTTCATTCTATATGTTAAGCTGACTAGCTACAGGTGGTATCTTTATATAAATAAACATATGTTTGCAAGCGCATTAACCTGTTTCCAAAAATGTAAAACACCCCTTGAACAGTTTTATGATACAAATAAATTGTGGCAACTGATTAAAATATTTTAAGAATTATTTTGTCCATGATGCCTTAATTTTAAATCAGCTGAACTCTTTGATGCTCGGAAACGATTTTGCTTACCACAGTTGGCTGGGCCATGGGTGCGAGAGCTGGCCACCTCGTTGCCGTAGCGATCAACGCACCAGCACTGGCCGCTACTGCTGTGACACTGGTGGGACCTGTAGTAACCCTCCTCATCACAGGAGGGCAGATACTGGCCTACACACACACAAGCCAAAGCACACAATGGATTTGAGTAAAGCGCTCTTTCAGAGAGTAAATGTGCTTTTGAATGTGTTTGATTGTCATATGTGTGTGTGTGTGTGTGTGTGTGTGTGTGTGTGTGTGTGTGTTTGAGTCTCACCAAGCAGCTTTTTCCCCGCTTGCTTTTTGTTGATACTGGACAGCTCTGCTTTACAAGGGGAATCTGCAGAGGAGAGACAAGGGACTCTGGTGACAAACTGCAGAAGTCTGCGTTTCTGGGATGCATCTGTTTGTGAGAACTTGGCTTCCTTTGTGTACTTTTTGCTTTGTGCATGATGCTTGTTATCCTGCTTGTCTCTGCCTTTAAAAGACTTGCTCATCTAAAAAATACTGTTTCTTTATGTGCAAAAACTTGATTTCGTCCTTGGTCTCATACAGTGGCATTTTTATGCAGTGTAATACATTGGATTGTATTGCATTTTATTGTATTTTACATAATACAGTTACATATTATGTCTGAGTCATGGAAGAATAAACCAGTCTGACTATGTGGAGGCTGTTACTATGTCTATAGAAGTAAGTTTCTATATATAATAAAAGTTCTGATTTGTTATAATGTGGACCTTGTTTTGTTTGTTTGTTGTTGAAATGTTTACATTTCTGATTTTATACAAAATTAAGATCCAGTCTTATATGAAACTAGAATTATAAATCACAAGATACAGAAAATGAAGCTGACTGTCACCTGTGTTTTTTGTATATATGTTCAGGCATTTTAATGGTTTCCTCTTTGCATGTGAATGCATGGAGATGCCTTACCTGTGTACCTCTGGAAGCACGTGCACCATTCAGAGCTCGTTATGACTTTGTCAGCATGTGTGTCGCAGGATTTGAAGAATGCATCGGAGCAAGGCTCATTCCTGTCCAGGTAGAGGCTCTTGATCTCTGATTGGTCCAGCTGGAGGTCAAAATTTGTGTCCAGTCGGGAGAACATCCAACCCAAAGGATCCTTACAGATAGGTGAAGCCCCGACCTCGAACTCTGCTGAGAAAAGGTTAAAAAAAGAGAGAAAGGAAAGATGCGTGTAACAATAACTGCGATAAGGCATGAAGAAATGTTTCTGTTAATGCCTTAAGACGCACTGTTCTTCTCTGGCTTTTGGATCTTGACTCTCTTGTGGTTGCCGTTCTCATGCAGCACTCTGAACCAGTCTCTCAGACGACTCACCACCTCCTTCAGGTCCGACTCGCTGCACACTGAAGAACAATAACACTAATTATTAATGATGCCAAAGTGATTCTTTACTGTCCCCCTTGTGAAGTCCTCAAAGTCAGAAACAGCCAGAACAATGCTGGCCTAAAACTTGTAACGATTCATTGTCATGCTACAAGACGCGCTTGCGGGGCAGAGATGCTTTAGCTTGGCTTTAACATGAACTCTGACTGACATCATGGAGGACCTTTAAATTAGCAATAATTCACTGTTTATTCTTGAAGTGCACCATAACTTGGCGTGTGCATCGATGTGTGCACGACCTTGTACCTTTCTTCTCTGTAGAGCTCTGGTCAGAATGAGAGGGACAAGGACACATGCCGGGACACTTCACAGCGATCTTCTTCCCTGTGATGCATGCCTGGTAGTCAAGCTTACACTGAGCAAGGGAGACAGAGAGACAGACAGAGAAGAGGAAGTGAAATCAGGATGTTTGCCCCGTTGAGACGTGACTCGAGTCTGTCCAGATGTCTCTAATATGGGTGAGAGATGATGAAACTTGTGTGTGTGTGCGAGTACCTTGGTGGAGTAAGTGTGTCCATCAGTTCCGCAGACAGGAGACGGGTGGACCACAGGGCAGGGTTTGCACTTTGACCCCGGACTCTGGTACAAACTGGCATCTTTAAAACTAAAGAGGAGATTCAAACCACAAGTCTTCATACACACCAACGCCCGCTAAGCATTTGACTGCATGCATACAAAAATATTTTCAATTATCTGACATTGTCTCGATCACAATGCACCGCTTATCTCGCCAGCTACGTTCTAAATGAATGTTTTCCAAGCATTTTTGTATCTGTGATGGATTTTCTTGTTCTTACATCAATTTCTGAAATAAGACAAGGATTAGGATTTATGAGTGATTATTTTCTGATTTGCTCACACTGTTTAGATGTAATTGTGTTGTTGCTAAGAATGGAAAATGAGGTCAGTATGGCGTTACTGTCCTCTGTCCAGTCTGCAGTGTCCCAGACAGACACACACACACACACACACTCACACACATACAAATTCAAAGCCCATTCATATCACTTGGCAGGACTTTGTGTCCATTGTAAGGCGTTGCCAGCGCCCGGGTAATTGGACTAAAAAGTAATGTCACACACAACAGTCACAAGAGAGCCGGGCAACCAGTAGACCAGCTGAAAAAACAGAAAAACAGCCAATCCCTCTGGTGTTGTCACTTATCATGCTGCATGAATTTGTGAGCAGGAAAGAAAAACAAGAGAGAAAACAGGAGGAGGAGGAGGAAAAGAAATGGGAAGTAATAAAGAGATTTGATTTGCTCCTAATCCGCTCTTTCATTTCTCGCTTCTTCGTAGAAACATCTGAATGCAAATTTAAGGGGCAGCTTTGAAACTCACGCCTCTTTAAAAGGGCAAGTGTGTGTGCATATGTGCAAGAGAGAGAGTGTGTGTGTGTTCTTACCTAACCCTCCTCTGGCTGACACAAGAGGCAGTCTTATAATCCTCAGCCACACACACCTTGTGGCGACTGCATTTGATCTTAAGACATGGGTCTTTGGCTGGATCAAGGCCTAAAAAACAAAACAAAGATAAAGAATTAATCACTTTTAATCGTTTATATGCGTATTGTGTAGGTGTGTGCAACAAAAACACAACCTCTTTATCTCAAGAGTGTCTTGGACAGACTTAGCCAGTGAGCATAACCAGAGAGAAAATTTCCCCAATGTTACATTTTCCTCTTTATCTTTAAAATCCTACATCAGTGACTCTGAGTTAAGCCGTGTTCATTCTTTAAATTTTTAAACATCCAAGCTACGTGGACAGGTATTAGTGATCTGTATGTGTGAGAGTGTGTGTTAATTCCAGCCACTGCCTTTTCACTTACAGTATATTCAGTGTGTCTCTCATGCTGAACTCAAAGCTGTAATACTGTTAAGTATCCTTACAGCTAAAAACAGATGGAACTGGTTACAGAGGCCACTTCTGACCTTACATCAGCCATCCACACACAGCATCACACAAACTGATCTGGTATCAGATCTCCAGGCCGAGGGCCATATCTGGCTTTAAAGTTGAAAGCTGATTTTAGATCTGATTCTCTGGCTGAGGGTGTGATCTTTTTCAGCAAAGGCAAGCGTGCTGTTTCTGACCGCGTGTCAGCCTTCAGCGTGGCACCTATGTGCAGGATCTAAGACCCTCAGCTGATCTCAGAACAGTTTGTGAATGACCTCTGCTCTAAAAGAACCTTACACTAATCCCTGAGCAGCTTTGGCAGATTATCCTGCCTCCATCCTCCAACGCACTATCTAATGCTATTGTTTCCCTGACATGTCTCTGTGTGTCTGTTTGTGCATGTGTGTGCGTGCAAATGCCCTGTTTGCGTGTTTGTGTGTGCGTGTTTGTGTGTGCGTGTTAGAGAGTTTGAGAGTGAAAGTGTCCTGGCGTTCCCGGTTGTGTGTATAAGTTTATCACTGGCGGTTACTTGAATGGGAAATCACATGATCAAAAAACAGATAATAACTGGTTGGTTTTGTGAAAAGACGTTGGGATAAAAAAAAAAGCATGGAAATAAAACACTCCACACAAACTTCCGCTGCATATGTGCACTGAAAGGTACAGCACTGTAAGAGTCAAACTCTGTCTGATGTTAGTTTTATTTGTGATATTTCAAGATCATCCTTCCTCACTATTATTCTTGTTACACTATGTCAACAAAACCTCGATGAGTCACAGGGCTGAAATGAAGAACTGGACACCTGTAATGATGCTGCTGCGTTTGATGCCTTTACCAAGATTATGCTTATCTCCAGATTGCTTTTTCTCTTGGTAAGGAAATATAAATATACATGTATAAACTACCAAATAAACTTTAGTTTAATCTGGCGGAAAGTTTGGCCTTGCATAAAGGAATGAATGATTCGTGCTCTGGAGAGAAGAACGTGAGGATACGCAGCCACAAAAAATCTCATTTTTGCTCCCTAAACCAAGTGTTTCCTTTCCTGCATTGAGGTTCATCTCTTAGCACTGACTTTTATTTGTTCCTTTTTTTCATCATTGCATCTATCCTTTCATCTTCACCAAAGATGCTTTGTTACGTGTATGAGTGACCCTAAATAAGTGATATTGAGGTATTGGTATTGATGTGTTACATTAATTGCTGTTCTGGAAGCAACGGTGTGTTGCAAACATGTGAAAATATCACAACTAAAATATTATTTAGGATCAATCCGAAAAAGTTGACCACATTTTTACTAACAAGTTGTCAGTGATGCTGGTCACTTACTGGTAATATGAATAACTAATTTGTACAAATCTCTAACACTCTAATACCTCACTGGTTCTCATAGATTTCAGCCAATCAGATTGACTATTCATCCCTGTGCACATATTCATGCAAATACACATCCATATGCAGATTTAACATTTTGAAATAAAACATTCCCAAAAATAAAAAAAAACCAAACAAAAAAAATACTTAAAGTTGTGCTTTGTTTTTTTTTTTTCTTGTTTTATTAAAAAGCAAACAGGACTCGAGGCTCTTGTCCTCACACCCACCTTGATCGAAGGGCTTGGATGGAGTCCATGTTCCAGGCTCCTGAAACAGGGTTAACCAGTGGACAAAATTATAAGAATTAATGTTTAGATAAAATCTAGAATAAATAATACATGACAGATACAAGACTGTTCAGCATTCATACAAACCTCCACTTCCTTTAGGAGAAAGCATTACAGAGAGAGAGAATGAGGAATTCATTTTGATTAGGTTTTTCTTTCAAAACTTTGCATAATGAAATGAACTGATCTGGGTAACACGCACACACACACACACGTACCAACACACTGTAAAATGTAAATACATAGAACATGCATTTATTTAGCCAAAATAATGTTGATGTTATGACAGCAGCTCATTTGCATTAAAAGGGGCCCGTGTGTCGTCGTGTGCATGCAGGTGCCAATGATCTCACTCGCTCATATCCTCTGATAGTATTTTCACCTCATGTGACAAACACACTCCCAACAGAGGGAGAATAACACATCAATTGAGTGATTTAAAGATGTGAAATGATTATTAACTTTTTAGGGTTTGGGATTTGGTTCGAGAGCTTGAAAAGAAACAAAACAGCCTCTTTAGATTTTAATTATGATCAGCCAGTAACATTTGCATTACAGAGCAGAAATACATGCAAATCTCAGGAAACAAATTTACTGTATGATGCATCCAATTGCCCAGAGTCTTCATTAACGTGAAAGAAAACCTCTGTTTAAATGTCACGTTTTGTACCAAACGTATTTTAAGGTTGTAACATTAACCCATCAAATCAGACTTTTAGCTTCGCAAGATTGCCGTTACAGATTGGATCTTAAATATAGAATCCAATAAGAAATGAATTTAATCAAAAGCTGGATGATCGCCATTCTTGGGAAAACACAGACTTCCTGTGGAAATGTGACACGAAGAGAGTTATGGTTAAAAACCAGCAGAACTCTGTTCTTTATTTGCAGAAAGTGTGAATATGAATTATATCAATTAATAATATAATTTCCAATATAAAAAAGGGCTTTGCTTTTTCCTCAAAATGTTTAAAAGTAAAGCTGCAAACCTCCAAAGGTTCAGTCGTTTGCCTGTCAGTTTCTCTAACCAGTCTAAATAAGGATCGCACAGAGGTGACTGCTTTGCTTGCTTTTATTAGAAGGACAAGAAGGAGACACACCCAGGGTTTGTTGGCTTATGATGCAAATGTAAAAGGAGCTTAAGACATAGAGATCCATGTGTGTTCACTCTGCTCTGTCTCTGGTTTCCTTCAAACTCACCAAAGTGCTGTTTTCTATCTTGTTCTGCCACAATCACTGTCACATCTCTCTCTCTTTTTATCACACACACACACATGACCACTTTGTGGGTATCATCTAAAACGACTGTGTCAAATGATTTTCTGTAACAACATTCTGATTAATTGTCTGAAGCCACTTTGGAAATAAATGCAAAATTCATTCCCCATGAAAAATGAAAAAAAAAATTCAATAGGTGAATAATTTTGTGTCAAGATGAGTTACGCTTATTCGTTGAGTAATTACAATTAATTTATAGTTCACTGGCAGATTATTATTATAATGATACAAGCTAAAACTGAGCACAAAAATTACATTTCCCTCTGTCATCTTTGGTGTGTGTGTGTTTTCTCAGCCTGCGTTTGTGTGTGTTAGTGTGATTCTTTTGGTTCTATATGCCAGAACAAATAGGAAGGGAGGGAAACAGGGGAGAAAAAAAAACGTTATCAGCATAAATCCCACGGTGAGGCTGAACAGAGACAAAATAAAGCTGCATGTTGTAGATTTGTGCATTCCGGCGTTGTACACAATCTCCACCAACAGGATGTGTCAAATTCAATTAAAGAGTGTTTTACAAATGTTTTCACTGGCGCACAGTTCAGAGACTTCCATGGCCCTGTCACTCTCGCATGCACAGAGCGGATTTATTGTACGGTTATAATCGGAGTATATGGATTCATTATGCTGATGGGTGGTATAGGCAGCAGATATATTAATTGTAAATCAGCCTTGACACTTGAGGACCTTAGTAACATGAATTAAAAAGCAGTTAATGACTACAGTGTAGTAAGAAACTCAGAATAGCAAAGTTGAATGTGCTTTAGACAAGACGTGTTGAAAAGGAACGTGTGTGAAAAACAGAACTTGATCTGGCACATAATGTTTGGAATCTAAGCGAATCGATGGCTTAACACTGATTCCATTCATTTATTTCATTATTTAATCAATGCCACAATAACTGTAGCAAATACTGTTAGTAATAATCGTGCTTTGGGGTAAAGCAATTAAAAAGGCAAGAAAGTTAAAAAAGAAATTTTGGTGAATGTGTTTTTTCTTTAAACTGCAGTATTACTGTACATTTATTGTGTTTCTTCAAACGGCCTTACATAAATAGTCTGGATTAAATATTTAATTGTTGAATGCAAGAGAGGTTTGGATGTGTGCATCTTGCTGCAGAGCCTCTGTGCAGTTTTGCAAAGTTTACAGGCTTTTACTTTAATCAGAAAAAAAAAACACATTTACACCTCAGTCTTCTGTGCCACTCTTGTTTTTAAGGTGCTGTTCCCAACATTATCCCCCGTGCAGAAAATAGACACAGTGGCAGAGTTACTGACCTGCATTTCATGGCATTGATACATTTTAATGTGATTGACTTAAACATTCCATTTTAACAGTTGCTGAGCAAACGTTTGAATCTGCATCATTCATATAAATTGCATCAAATGTATTAATGAATTGTTACACCTCTACATGAATCAATGCGCATGCTGTTACACTGGAGAGGTTGCATATGACCTTTACACAGTCATACTGATGGCTTAACTAGCATGAACTGATCCTGCAGGTGTTGCTGATGGTCTGCACTGTGGACATGGAGCTGCATTTCGATGTCTATGTGTCTGAATGTGTGAATGTGTCTGTAAGTACAGATCATGAATATACGGAAACCTTACACTTCTACATGCTGCTTAACCTGACACACCAGCTGGGATGTTTCACATATCCATAGGATTGATTTTACATTTCAGACAGTGTTTGGAAGGGACAGATCGTTTAAAAAAAAAAAACAAAAAAACAAAACATAAATAAGGTGGAAGGTAATTGGATGAATTTTCTGTCTGTCATATACATTACTCCTGTTGAAGCTAGTTGGGAGAAGCACGAAAACATCTTTCCAATCAAGAGAAGCCTTAAGTGCTTCTCTTCGTTCTTCTTTTAATGAGGAAATGTTGTTCAGTTCTGATAAGACTGTCGCTACTGCAGCATCCACGCTAACCTCTTTGGTGGCCGGAATAGTTTACGAGCTTGCAGCTACTTATCGCTTTCATCAGAACTAAACCACACATATAGCTAACACCACTTTCTCCTCAAAGAACGCTGATTGGTCCAGTGGTATTCAAAGACGGACCTGCGGATGAAATTTCAGCAGTCCAGTTGCATTGCCGGGTTACATGCTGCTTGCCAAGGGATCGTTGTTGATTTTCATAAAAGCATGATATTAACTGTCAGCGAGTCTCCGTCTTTCTCCCCTCTACAGTGTTAACAGGGTCAACTCTTGCTTTCTCCTGACTCTGATTATTTTCTCCCTCATGTCCTTTCCATCTGGCCTTCGTGACCCTCTGCATCTTCACTACATCTTCACTGTCCTCTCTCTACCTTGCACTTCGAGAAAGGTCCATATTACAGTACTACGAAATTCAATAGCAGATCTGTCTGTTGATTCTTTTGAATTACACACAGTACATTCCAATCTTGATATGAATAAAACCCATATACTGAAAGCTTTGTAAAGATAAAGCAAAATAGAGAGGTACTTTTGTTTCTGTTAAGGATGGTTCCCCTCTAGCAATGCAGACCATGAAGACTGAATAATGAGAACATCGCATTATGGGGGCCAGGCCCTCTAGACTAGTCAAGACAACAAAAGTGCTTGCGGTCTGATTCCTTAATGGAATCAACAGACGCACGCACATGCACGCACACGCACACGCACACGCACACACGCTATACACACAGGACTATATTGAAACACACAAATATGCACACACACATACAGAGAGAGACAGAGAGAGTTTCATAAACAAACAAATTTATCACCACAACACTGACTGTAGTGCCAGAATCTGTCAGCACTACAAAACATCAAATAACTGCATGAATGCACTTCACTGCACATGCAACCACCCACTTTCCAAAAACCACAGAACACCGAAAAAATTCAACAATAGGTCTAATGGCCTCCTGAGTGTATGTTAAAAATAGCAACTCTTCAATTTATCTCTCCATCTCTTTCCACCTCTTTCCCTCTCACTCCCTTACAGTCGTAACACGCGAAACACAATGATTTGTGCAATCAGCTCAGTTGTCTTACATCTTCATTTGCTTGTGTGCATACTGATTTTTTTTTTGTTTTCATGTGCATGTCTTTATGCAATTTTCACAGATCATCCCAGTTAATTGTGTGGCTATCTTACCTTCCCTGACTCCTCGCTGTCTTCCCTCTGACTTCCAACCGAAAAAAAATATGCGATTTTTTTCACTGTACTGGCTCTGCTTGTCTTGCTCAAGCTTGTCGCATGCATGCACACACAAATGCACACAAATACACACAAAGGTGCTTTGAAGTGGAAAAGGCCTCAAGCTCTGTACCTCCCCTTCATCATTCACCCTCCATAACACAAACAACACAGGGGCAGACATGTACTGTAAAAACATTTTTAAAAAAGGGATATAAAAGGTGAGAGGAAGAAAAGATGTAATCTGCTCTAAACAAGATACTAATTTATTCCAATATCGTGATATTACGAGCCATGCTTTCTTTTTTTTACCCATCACTTATTCATTGTGTTTTTTCATTGTTAAATCTTCCTCTTCAGCTTATCGCTTTACTCTGTAGCAGTGCTGAAAGCTAGCCAAGGAAGGCCGAGCAGAATGTCTAAAAAAACTGAGATAGTGCAGCAAAAAGAGCCCCAGGCCTCTCCAGCCACCCTAACAGGACTTACAGTAAATCAGTGGAGAGGATCCTATCTGGTGCACTTAGAGGGAGACCCACTTACGGCTCTTGCTGAAAGATGAAAGTGACAGAACATGCCTAAAATGTAAAATTTAAGTTGAAGTAAAGTTTGGCACGGAATAGCCTGGCAGCACATGAGATAAAAAGTAGCTAGGTGTATTGCCACAGTTCAAAGGAAAAGAAAAAAAAAAAGTATAATTATGAAGACTTTGCTTATTTGATGGCAGGATTAAGATAACGCTAACAGCTTTGAGTGAGAGGAAGGAGTTTCATGCCAAATTAAGATACCCAAACTTCAGTATAAACTACTGGCATGAAAAATAATGACATTAGAGACCGCTCTTGAAGTCAATGGTCATTTTAGGCTTTTTTAAAAAAATTACTTCAGCATCTAAGTTTGTGCATTAAGTCCTTCCTCTGTTCATAGTGGGCTATTTTTTGGTTTAATGCTGCTTTTTTTTTTACTTCTTTGTGTTGCACTACTAAAATATAAGCAATGTCTTAGCTGGTTTACACTGCATAAGGGTTAATGTGTACATCTGTTGCCAGGAATCAGCTCTGTCCAATCAGATTAAGGAGTAATGTTTCCACGAAAGATACAGAACTATCGCAAGCTGTAATACCCCTGCAGCTTTAAGAGATGTACACTGAGCTTAGTAGATAATACTTGACAAATATAATAATTACATGAAAACATGAATAAATGTGTTCTGGTTTAGTATCAAACAGTTCAGAGAGGGAACCAAATATCTGATTAAGACAACCTAACTGACATTATTTGGTAATTCTGGTCATTGACATCGACCTCATGTCTTATGACTTCAGCTATATTGGATCATTTTCATGATATATATTTTCAAAGCACTGACAAACACTGTTTTAATCAACTGCATGTCAGGTGTGTTAATCATATTTTACTTTATGTCAGTCATATTGCAGGTTGGCTTTACCTTTGTCAGCCACAAGACAGCTAGTCAAACTGTAGCTAGCTAAACCAGGCAGTTAGCATGGATAAACATTTAGTAAAAATATGTTTGTGTTAAAACTACTTTGCATGGTGAAACCTGTTTTTGTTTTCTTTAATTTAAATTTAGTATTTTATCAATCAGGTTGATCTTGTCTCTTTGTGTACATGTGGATGTATCTCAGAGGAACAATTTGATC
Organism: Acanthurus tractus; assembly: GCA_029783725.1. NCBI lineage: Eukaryota > Metazoa > Chordata > Actinopteri > Acanthuriformes > Acanthuridae > Acanthurus > Acanthurus tractus. Next base: position 8,341,639 of record JAQNCA010000024.1, read on the forward strand.
TATTATTAACAGGCAGTACAGTATGTGTCATGACAAACAATTGTGTGGCTTTCCTGCGCTTACTGGCCCCTCGAGCAATAACCTCTATACAGTCTGCAGTGCGTGACATTATTGTGACATGACTGGGATGCATGTATCACATTATGTGAGACTGCATCAATCAGATCGGCATAACTTCTAACTCAAGTATGTTCAGTTGTTAAGTAGATTAATATAGACAAAATACAGATACATAAGCCGGTAATAAAATACACTATCCATCTTATATATTTAGCATTACTCCAGCCAGTTTTCAAGCTGCTCTCATCTAAAGCCAGCAGACTTAACTTTATCCCTGACGCATGTTAAAATAATGTAGACTCAGTTTTTGGTACAAATATATACCATTTAGAGCAAAAGCAAGGTGTGATTACACATCGTGGTGATACATGTCCAATGAGCTACAAAACATGCAAGGCATTTCCTGTCTGCCTCTGCCTGCACTGACCCTCAAACTGTGTAAATTTGTGTGCATGTGTGTGTGGTTATTTAGCACAGCTACAGTGGAATCCGTTTGCTCTAAATAATTTCGCTGTTCATTTTTTTGTGAGCCGGAGAGGAGGAATGAAGTGAGTGAGGTTATTGGCCATTAGAGGTCTCTTTTGTTTGCCAAGACTGTCGCCGTTAATTATAATATCTAGTTGGATACATTTGTAAACTGTATGGATCAAATTCCTCTGTGAAAGAATGCAAAAACACAGTGACAGACAAACTGGGACAAGGCACTACAACAGGAAATGAAGAGCACACACATATACACAGAAGAGATAATGCATTTGTGCTCTGCTTCTATCTCTGGTGCCTGAGCCTCAAGGTTAAAAAACACAGACATGAATGCACAGAGAGTCTTCAGTTACCCGCCAATCACTTTCCTTCCTTCCTTCCCTCTTTCTATCTATCTATCTGTTCTGTTATGAATTGGGTAAATATCTCCTCTTGTAATTGGGGTATTTATAAGTGGGCTGTATTAACACAGTCACCAAGCTTTCTTACATCCCTCTCTCTTCTCACCTCCAAGCTTTGTCTCACTGTGTATATCTCAAAGAGCAGCACATGGCCAATCACATTTCCTCTCTGGCATTCAGTTCCAACACCCTATTTGCATAATCCAAATCCTGCTAAATAGTTGGACCCGAGGTGTATCACATGGGTCCACCTGAGCTGATGAGTTCACACGCTTAAGTCTCACAGGTAGGAAGAGAGAGTTAGAAACCAACAGTCACAAGTTTGACATACAACATGTAAGCATGTGTAAAACAGAAACCACATTCACTTATTTTTGAAAAATGAATCCTGCTTTTTGTCTCTGTCTGACATCAACAACACAATGGGTTTCTGAGAAAGATCCCACTACTCAAAAAACACACAACAACTAATTAAAGTTGGTGTGAGAGAAAACTGATTTCACTCTGGTGAATTAAGCTAACCTCGGTTTTGCACATTTAAAGCACAGCCCACTGACAAAACCCCTGTTTCTCATATCTTATGTGCATGTGTGTGTGCATATATGTGTTTACATGCTTATGTGTGTCTGTGTGTGTGTTTGGGCAACTGCAAGCATGTACAGATCACTTCTGCTTGTGTACACCCATTTACCGCAATCTGTTGTTCGAGGCGAGCTACGGCTCTGACACATACGCTCCACCTGTAACGCACAATGCACTTTTACACTGAACGGCCTCAACAGGTTGACTTCTGCTCCTAACTGTAATTTGAGGCATTCAATCGCAAACAACTGTCATGATTTCCACTGCCCTGCATCTGCAATCTGTGAAGCATTTCATGACTTAAGCTTCATAATGCCATAACATGTTGTGTGTAAGCGTTTTTCTCAACATGTATTAATGCAGAAGTCTTTCAAATGTGAGGGGGTAACAGTGAAGGGTTTTTTTTATTCTGCAGCTCAGGGGCAGTTTTTGGTTTCATGAATCTCAGGGGTTTAGCACTAAAATCTTTGGATGAGTTTCAGGTCTATTAATAACCGCTATGGTATAGATAAGTGCATAAACAATTATTTTCACTGAAGACCCAAAATTAACTATCAATAAAAAAAAATGCAGCTCTTACCTCATTATCATAAATGACACAAATCAAAACAAGACATTTTAATCAGTTAACAGGCTAAGATGAATATCTTATGCATTCTTTGAAATGTAGATTTTTTTGCTTTTAGTCAAAAACTCAAGATGGTTCACCGAATGGAAACAAAAACTCAATAAGAAAAGGCCTTAGAAGTCCAATACAATCATGCTTCATTTAATTTTGAACAAATATTCCAGCCACTCTTTGTTTGATATAAGAGCTAATAAACCAGTGGTTTTATCAGCTGCCACTGTCTGAACAAACAAGCACACCTGCTCGACTCTATTATGCAGTGGCATTGATTGTTGATGTTTTGGATACCAGAAGGGGGCGTGTCAGACGTTCTGTGAGGTTGGACAAGTGTTGCCTTTAGAAATTTCCTTTTTTAACATTGTGTTTATGCTTCCAGTCTCCACATAAATACAAACACACAAAATGTGCCTCCGGCTGTAACACTGTGAGGTTAGGATATTAATTCAAGTGGACACCTTACGACTTTGTTTTGAGAAGATGTTCCTCTCCTGCGTGGTGTTTACTCGCTCCATTTTGGTGGCCTGACTGTTTAGACGAATAACGTCTGATGCTCTGTGGACTGGCGCTGAGCACACAGACCACAGGACTACTGGGGTTCTGTTTTCTGCTCTGTCAGCACTTCATTCTGACATTTCTTTTTTAAAACACTGATTTCTATCCAGCTAGGATTTGGGTTTCAAAAAAATGTCACGGAACATAGGGAGTTAAGGGGCCAGTTGAAAATAAACATTAATAACACTTATCAATTAAAAAGAATAATTATAGTAAAATGACCCTTTGCCCTTTTTGTCTAGTTCCTAGCTTACATGAGGCGAAGCAGCAGGATTATTGATGTTAAAGTCTGTGCTACCAGGCGGGAACACTGCACGCAAGCTAGCATGCCCAGACTTGTGACAGTGCCTGATGTTAGCAACCTTGCATACAACTACTGGATTGCTATGTGGCAAATCGAACACACTGGTTTAGGATTGGTATGAGATGACCAATATGGGAACTACATCTGCATGTTTTCCATTGACCTGCCTGCTTTCACTGTCAACCTGTGAATTTGCACTCACTCACCTTTGGCAATCCAGTCACAGTAGCCCTCCTGCTGCACAGATGGCTGATAGGCTACTATTCAACTTCCCAAGTAAAAGCTGAGCAACACTCCTGAACATTTAGGCTACTGGTTGGAATAAGTCTAACAAACAAACAATTCCCAGTGTTAAGTCACTTATCTTCATAGTGAATCAGTGAAATGGTCAAGGCCACCCCGCCAAGTACGGCCCACTGTTGTCAACTCACTGTATGGTATGCACCATGACAATCAGCAGCAGAGTTGCTCACCTCATAGAAACATATCAAGCTAATTGTGGCTGACAGGACCAGCATCATCAACCAGATCAGTTCAAACACAAACAGCTTCGCTGCTTGAGAGGAAAGACCACTGGGAGATTCAGATGTAGGCCTTCACAAAGCCACTGAGACGCACTCTAATATTGCTTTAATATTCCCATTGAGACTCATAGTGTGTCTTGCTCTACTTTGTACTCTCTGTCATTGTGTTAATATTCTGTTTTGCTCCCAATTGAGGCTTGTGCTTTTGTTGTGATAATAGTATTGCATCTCTATGTATTACACACACAAATAAAGACAGATGTGAGTGTAATGGTTAAATCATAATATTCGGGCTTAAATCCCCCCCCCCCCCCCCGGTTTGTTGCCACAACCATGTTACGGGTGCTGATTCCCCTAAACAAACAGCACATCCAGGCCCCGGCGCTGCGGACTCCCTCCCTCATACCTGCCCATAATTAGGGCTTTTTTTCTGGGACTTAGCGGTGTCTGCAGCCGGGCGATGTGCATTTGTGTTTCGCAGAGGCCTTGGCTATCTCTGCTTACCAGGGATTCCTCTGGCAAAAACCCTCACAGGCAGGGATCAGGGATCCCAGTATCGTTAGTGTATTTACTGTCTCAGCGGAGCAGGTGACGAACGTGTGACAAACACCACAACGGGCCCCGTGACGCGTCGCTTGGACACAACGAGAAAACGAGGAGCGCATGATCACAAACCAATGAGGGTGGTTATATAGAGAAGGGGGGGTGGGGGTGGGGGTGTAAATGAGATAATGAGTAGGGGGGCGACGTTAATAACATAAGCCAGAAATAATACTCACATCTCTGAATTTATCCCATCTCCCCGCGAGCCACTTATCATCCAAAAAATTGCCGCTGTCGGAGCGAGCGGAGACGTGTCCAAAGGCGACGGCGCACACACACAGCAAGGCGACGCTCAGCATCTGCGGACACACAACAACAGCATGGAGAGAGGACATCGGATCAGGCTGTAGGACACCGCAAACGCGTTGAACGCAGGGGCAGTTCAACCCGCATCACACCAGCGATGAAAACTGAGCGTCAACACTGATAATAAGCATGCGGCGGTGTTTTTTTCCTACCTTGTCGCATCAACTGCTCTCCAGACTGTATGTGCTCGCTGCCGTTTTCTGTCACTAGTAATACCAGCGCTCTCTCTCTCTCTCTCGCTCTCTCTCTCTCTCTCTCTCTCTCCGCACCGGCTGCTGTACGCAGCGAGAAACGGGAACGCGCATGGCACTGTGCGCAGGCCCCGCGCTCTTCCCCTCTTTTTTATTTTTTTCCCTCTGCTTCTCCTCAGTGCGGAGGAAACAGACATAATGTCCCACCGTGGTTGTTATTGGACCACCGCAAACGTGTCTTCAACTGATTAATCCTCATGGAAAAGACATTGGGCAATCTTACGAAAAAGGGATGATAAATTCATATTAGACCAAAAATAGTTAAAAATGGAATGTTCTCACTAATTGCATTTACTAAAGAACTACAACAACAAATTGCAAACAAAACCGAACAAAAAACATCCATAGTTCCTTTTTAAAACACGAGGTATCAACGAGCCGTTAATGAAAAAGATTAGAGTTTCTTTTCTCAAAGAAAAACTGTAAGCAGCCTTTATCCAACATATAGATCAGACTAATATTCCTGTATGTATGTGTGTGTGTTTCCTTCATTTTTCTTAGTTTCTACTTTGTTAGAGCCATTACAGGGGCGTCGCTCCAGCTTGTTTGTACAGAAGTGACTCATGAAAGTGTTTCCACTCACATTCTTTGTAGAGGTTAGCTCAGGACTGTAAATTGATGCTCATAGATAACATGGTTTCCATAAGAAATGCACCTAAAAGGCCCTGGATGATTTGTAGAGGTGGGTGTAACTGTTCTCTGTTAGGGAAGTCTTTTCTAGGACATGCAAGGCCCCAGAACATTCTACCTCAGCATGGTTATGTGCAACTGAAGCTGTTTCAAGAGGGAGTATTTGTAGTTTGTTCACTTGCTTGGGCTACAACAGGATATCATAGCAAATGCTGCACATTTACACACAGATGGGGAACAAGTGAAAGTAAAAAAAAAACAACCTGTGGTTGGTCACAGACATCTACCAGACAGCTTTGATATTCCTTTGTTAAGATTCCTCAAGTCTTTGAACTTTACGGGAGGAATAAAGACTGTTCTTCAAAAAGATAACATGTCAGGTCAATACACAGAACAAAGACATTCAGCTGCATCGGCATCTGTTAGCTGAGCAGGCAGTCAGCACATGATTCATTGTTTTCATGCCTGTCAAACCATTCAGTGACCTGTATGGAAGCATCTGTATTTATTGCAATGTTTCTTTAGCTACTCATTAGATTTTTTTAATATTAATTTGTCAATCATTCTGTTAAAGAGATGTGGGAATAAAAGAGCTAAAACCCTGCAAACTCTGAAAGGGTAAGGAAGTTCAAAAGTAGGAATATCATCAGAAAGCTCTTTGCACTGCAGCCTCATGGTCAGGTGGGTCATGGCATTATTATGCACTGTTGCTGTAGAAACCAAATTTGACCTCAGCTTCACATCTTCATCTTCATAAGAAGCAGTGGAAAAGGCGGGGGG